>CAOLHI010005687.1:35000-58412 GCA_948474755.1 Ctenosaura bakeri
TTGTTGATTTCTACCTGCTACATATCAACTAAAAGCATAGCACAAGAAGAAAATAATTGGCTATGAAGCTATCTTAGAGGTAGGCTCCATCTGGCTAGTAATTTAAAAGTTCGGGTTTTTTTTTTTCCAAACTAAGAATTTTTAAGTATTCATCTTAGGTGCTTTGAGATTCCTCAGGAGGAGACTTCCAAATTCCCTATTTAAAAATTAAGTGGATAAACAACTGTCATGGTAACATCATCACTCAAGCTAGTGAACTATGAGTGCTTGGTAATGGGGTGCATGTTTCGTATATGAAAGAAAGAACCCAGGCGTCATCCCCGTACAACGGACTATGACCCATGTTGCATTCCAGTCCCATGCTGCAGCTAGCAGCAGCCTTATCTAGCATAGCCAGTACTGAGGAATGTTGGGATTTGTACTTCAATCACACTTTAAGAACCACATGATTCCTACTCTGCTTTAATAGATCTCCGTCTTGTATAATTCTGCTCAAGATCTTAGAAAGTAACTGTCAATGAAGTATAGACAACATTCAGCTGGATAGACTAAGGGCCTGCTTAGAGCACCAAAATATAAAATCAAACACTAAATCTTCAAAGATTCTGAAAAATCCCTGCTAGTTCATACCCATCTGACCAACACATGATACAACACATGAGCTCCTGCAAGCCTGATGATTTATATAGCAATATTCTTATCTCCCCTATCTTAGTCAGTAATCCAGCTACAAAACAGTGCTTCTTAAGCTATCTGATGTGGGGAACCAGCATTTTTCCCCTAACAGGCCACAGACTGTTCTCATATTTGTGCCCATTGGTTACAACTGCACATTCTCTAGGAGCCAGCAGCAGATGGCTTGGGGCTGTCAAAGGTCCATGGATCACTTCTTTGAGTAGCAATGATACGTAAGAACTACATTTACATGCTGATGCAGTCAGAATATCAGAGCGATTTTACTGAATTAGTGGTAGGGAATCTCTCCAAATATTAACGTATTGCTTCCATCATGCCTTATCACTGGGAATCAGAGTTTAACATTTAGAGGCCAAAAAGAACCCCCAGCCCTGCATTAAATGGAAATACACCATGTTATCTACCCAGTCTTGGCTGATATATTAGTAAGCATTTCCAATACAACTATATGTTTTCCCACTGGCTCCAGTAAGTATGTCGTGTCTTAAGGTCTCCATAACATGTATGACAGTCACTGTGGGATACTGGTACAGGAAACACTAGCAATTCTCAACAATAAAAAATGTATTGCCCTGATTAGAGGATGACACTAGTCCATATTAAAATAATATCATATTTGATGCAAAAGATGCAATAACGTTCATGATTTTACATGATTTTACTAGCTGTTTTACCTGACTAAAACATCAAAGTCCATAGATTTCTGCAGCTGAACTGCTTTTCCCAACCAAATATAAATATATCCTCTCAACATAAAGCATGTTATTTCTGTGAGCAGTAAATTTGAATAGAAAAAAAGTGAATACATTGTCTGCATTTATAGAAGAGCCTGAAAGTGATCACAACAGTTTGGGGAGAAAAAATAAGTATGGTTTTCTACCAATCTGAAATGTTTTTAGTTGTAATAAATCTGCTGGCCTTTAAGGAGCCACAAGACTCTGTTGTTTTTAAACATAAACTATTACTAAAGAACTGGGAAGACTGGTTTGTGGAGTACAATCTTCAAATGCCTCCACTTAGAACATGGTGATAGCTGCCTTCATATTTACAGGTTGAACACGGTTATGTGCATTTATATAGGTTTTTCAAGTGGGATGTATCTTCTGCACAAGATTATCTTGTCATGAGGAGTTCTGTTTAGTGACATTATATTGAAGGTATTCCAGAGTTCTCTCTTGCTTTCTTTAAAAAAATAGAAAGCAATAAAAAGAAAGAAAAAAGGAATATTTCATAACAAAAAGAAAACTAACATTTTATAAGCTTGGAATCTGCATTGTTATATTAGTACCAATGCCATTAGACACTTTACAGCTGTGATCTTTAAATCCAGCTGACATTATTTCATTCCACATACTAAGAGTAGCTGTTTTGACTGATGTCATCTTACATATATTACATAAATAAACACGTGTCTAATAGCAGCTGCTATTTTTAGGGTTCTTTCTGAACAGATATGTGAAAACTGTACACAAAAAGGGAAGCAAAAGCTAAGAACAAGCAGGCACAGGCCCATTATTCCTAGCTCCACCAGCTGAGGAAAGGCCCTTCCTCCATCTCAGCTGCCACTGCTGTAGCCTCAGAAGGAGAGAAGAAAGAGGCAGGCACAGCTCCGTCATGCCTAGGCCTTGCAGCCGAGGAAGGGTCCTCCCTCAATCCCAACTGCCACTGCTGTGGCCTTGGAGGGAGAGAAAGTAGGCAGCATACGCTGGACCAAATGTGCTACCCCACTGCTATTCCCTTTTCCTTGTGGGTCATGTCTTATTAGACTGTAAGCCTCAGGGCAAGGAACTGTAAAAACAATAATTTACAAACTATTCTAGGAGTCTTTTTGGCTGAAGAGGGATATAAATACTCTAAAAGAAAAAAGAAAGAAAGAAAGAAAGAAAGAAAGAAAGAAAGAAAGAAAGACAGACAGACAGACAGACAGACAGACAAGTTTTTGTATAAGTTGATAGGGCACTTAATGACTACTATATAGACAGGAATGAGGGCTGGCATCCTGTTAGTGAATTATAATAGTGTATATACAACTTATACTATTGTAAGCCACTTTTTTGGTCACTGTAGAGGTCAGGCCTATGCAACAACCAAAATCACCCCAAACTTGCTTTTTAATCAGCACAGCCCCCAGCATAACCACTTCCATGGCATTGCAGAATGGTGGGGATCAGTAGAGATGCACCCAGCTATTTTCCTGTAGATGGACACATGGCAAGAATGTTATCTGGAGGGACTTCTGGAGGACACCCACCCCTGCTGAAGTCCCTGCAGATGCCTCTCGCAGCATGTCCTGCACAGCAGAATAACAGAATGTGTCACTCACAACATGGAAATGGCTACGTCAGGGAAGCTACATCACTTAAAAAGTGGGTATTTTGGGGGGTAGCACTGGGAGATGTAGCTATGCCAGCCTTTTATGTCAGCCTTTTAACAACTGACAATTTCTAGAATCTGAAAGCGGCCACCAAGAGCCCTTCCTATGCCTTTACCAAATGTACCCATGAAAGTGGCTGGACCAAGAGATGATCTTTTTCTGTAGATCTCATATAGTCCCTCAGATTGCTTAGACAGAAGCTATATGGAGCTTTATAGGTCATAAGTAGAACACTGAATTGTTCTTGGAAACCAGCTGGCAGTCACTGAAGCTGTTATAATAAGAGAATCACGTGTCCCGTATAACCAGCCACAGTCAACAGTCTGGCTTGAGTGATTTGAGGCAGCTGAAGTTTCTGAACATGTTTCGAAGACAGCCTATGTAGAACATGTTATAGCAACTGAAACATGATGCAACCAAAATGTGCATCTCCATGGCCATATCAAATATCTCCAGGAACGGCTGCAGTGGCATCTAGGCGTTAATTGTGCTAATGTACTTCTGGTCACTGCAGAAAGTTGAACATCCAGGCTCCGGTCTAAATGAAAGAGTACATGCAAACTGCAAACCTGCCTCTACAGAGAGAATATAACCCCACCCAGTACTGCCAAAAGTATGTTGATGATACATGGCTATACTGACTTGACTCTAGGATTTGCAGAAATGCTCTGCACGTCCTGAATGAGCATTTGGATGCTATCTGAAAATCAATTTGTAAATTAAGAAACAGGTGGCTTTGAACAATGGTGTCCAGCTAATCTTATGTGGTGTTGAACTTCCCCTGAAGGGATCTATGACACAGTTTGTGAACTCCCTTATATCCAGCAACTTCTACCTATTTGTCTGAAGCATTTATAACCTACCCTTTTACCAAATAGGTGTCCAGAGCTTACAAACTGTGAATTTGATGGCCTTTGCCTTCAGTCTTAACAATCACCATCATCATAATCACCACCACCACCACCAGCTTTTTCCCCAAGTCTGCAATTCAAGGCAGCTTACACATTAAACGAATTATAATTAAAAACATGCAAAAAACAAACACCTCTAACAACATTAAAACCAAATTAAACTATTAACAATATTGAAAACATACACTATAAACATTTTAAAGGATAAAACAATACAAATTAAAGCAATACAACTCTTCTTTAAATACCTTCATTTCTAAAAGCTTGTCTGAATAAAAAAGCATTCACCAGCTAAGAGAAGTACAGAAAAGAGGTAGGGGACCTTGAAGTTCACCCACAATGCCAGCGTCTTCTTAAAATTTTGGAAGAATTATAGCTCAGTAATGGCAGGATCTTTTCACCTATGTATATTAATACGAACTGTAGAAAGGACTCAAGTTTACTGTTTAAAGTATTTTGTTTGAATAGACAAACACATGAGGAATCAGATACTCTTAAGAACCATACAACTATTGGAAAGTGAGGCAAGAAAGGTTGGATAGAGAGAGATTTTGAGTGAAAAGGGTGATAGTTACCAGTCCTGAAGAAGAAGGTCAAAGCAGAGGGGCTCAGACAGTGTCTGAAGGTAGCACAGAGGAATGGAAGTCTGGGGCACAATATAAGTGTAATATATCCAATATACTACAATTTGCTGAGGCTGAAGCTAGGGTTTATATAGCCTATTTACTACCCTGAAAGGGGTTTGTAGACAAAGCGGTAATGGCTTTCTCATGGAATTGATATGGAATGGGCTGACTGCCTTAATTCTAGGTGACAAAACATTGATGGGAGTGATGACAATCTCTTAATGTCTTGGTCAGGCAGGAGGTATAGGGAAGATTTCTATAGGACAAGATTAAGAGATAGTCCCTGATTGCTTCATCAGGGTACTTTCATTTTCCATTGTTTCCAGGTGTGTGCAGAACCTGAAGTGTTGAAAGGATTAGCATAAATCCATTAGCATCTGGGTTTCCTGCCAAATTCTCTCTGAACTTATGATCTGACCATGTTTAAGGTCAACCTGACCTGGTGCTCTTCTGGCCCATCTGCCTTAGATCATGTTTTCCAGCCATAAATATGTTCAATTATGAAAACAGCACATCCCACTGAAGGCATGGGTGTAGGAGATGGTAACAAGGTCATTCTAGCGTTCCTAGGGAAGGAGTTCCAAAGTCTAGGGGCAACCACTGAGAAGCCCCCTTCTCATGTTCACCAATTGTACATAAGAAGGCAATGAGACTGAGCGAAGAGTCTTTCCAGTGCATCTCATGTCCAGGCAAGCTAATATGGGGAGATACTGCCTGGATCTAATGTAGGGCTTTATAGGTCATAACCAGTATTTTCAATCTAAATAAGATGCGAAACACAAAGGAAAAGGAATGGAAGTGGGTCTGTGTATGTGTATGGAAATAAGTTCAGCAGTTCCTGCAATGTTAGAGGTGTGCCAGGCTGGTGTTTTCCCCTCCCTGTGGTCCGAGCAATGGTGGCTGAATCTGGGGGGAGGGGCTTTCATCAGCTGCTGATGCCCAGGTGTGATGGACGGTTTGCCTGACTGCTCTGCTTCTCCCTCAGAAGGCAGAGAAGCTGCAGTTTGAATCTGGAGAGATTTTATCAGCTAAGCATGATAAGCAGATAGTAGCCCCATCTCAAATGGTCAGATTTAGTCACAGCAATGTAGGATTCATAACAGATTTAGTCACAGTAATCCATTCTACAGGTTTACCGTGTAGATTACTGTAGCAAGCTTTGTGTTGGGCTGCTTTTGAGGCTAGCCCAGAAATTCAGTGAAAAGACAGTCTAGCTTTGTGGTGTATTCTCTTTTCAATGTGGTATAGAGGTTTGAGTGTTGGAGTACAACTCTGGAGACCAGGATTTAAATCTCCACTCAATCATGGAAACCCATTAGGTGATTTTGGCTAAGTCACACTTTTCAGACTTGGAAGAAGGCAAAGGGCAAACTCCCTCTAGATTTCTCCAAAAGCATTTGTTTACAAGGACAAACTCCCAGCAAGTTCTTGGTTTTCACAGAAGTTATAAATAGTAGACTTGGGAGATAACGTTACAGCAATAAGCAGTAAAACAATAAAACTTAGCAGTAAAATCAAGCAGACTGCGGAGGACTTGACAGCAGTTACTGCCTCTGGCACCATCTTGACCCCTTCCTTGAAAACTCCTCTGAACAAATTTTTCCAAGAAAACCTCATGATAGGTTTGCCTTAGGGTTACCATAAGTCAGAAAGGACCTGAAAGCAAACAACAGCAACAACAGCAACAACAACAACGCCTTAAAGTTTTGGACAGTATGCCACTGGAGTCTGAGCATGTGAGAGAAATGAGGAAGTAGGAAGAAGAGTCAAAGGTACTGCTTTGAATCTCCAGATGACTTCTTAGATGAAGAAGCAGAATATTACCTATATTGTTTTTGATATGAAGTTGATATAAGTTGATTATCCATTATCCAAAAATTCAAAATCCAAAATGTTCCAGACTCTGAAACCTTTGGAAAGTAGAACCCAGTCTTCTTCCTGTAGTGAACATGAGGGAATTACGAAGGTTCACTTGGGACCAACCATGTGCTACTTTCAAAGGCTCTCAACTGGCTTGGCACTTTTTTTCCTTCTAAGTTTACTTTTGACTGCATGCACGCTGCTTGCAAAGTCTCTTAGTTGGCTTGGTGCCTTTTTCTCTCTCAGCTCACTTTGCAAGCAGTGTGCATGTGCACATGGTTCACAGCAAGCTGTGACGGGGGACAAGGCACCAAGCTGACTGACAGACTTTGTAAACAGTGCACATACATAGTCCCAAGCAAACTTCCATAATTCCCTCATGTTTCCTACAAGAAGAAGGCAAGAGGAAAAGAACTGATGAAAAAATGGATCCCACATCAAAAGAATGTCATGTAATCTCATTATGTATATTCAAAATCCAAAACACCTCTGGTCTCAAGCATCATGGATAAGGGATACTCAACCCGTATTGAAGATTGACAGAAATCACTAGAAGGAGACTTCAATCAAATTTAGAAGATCGATTTTTCCAGTAGTCTGAGATTGAGCTGCCAAACCTGTGGTGATGGTCCATGGCTTCATCCATCTTTGCATCAAAAGGTCCTCAATGGGGTGCTGGCTGTTTTTAGTTATACCTCAGAACACAGCCATCCATAATATCACAGAACAATAGCCCCTGCTATCACTGCACAGTCAGTGCTGTCCCTAGCAGCAATAATCCACTGGTCTGTTGGCCTCTTGTTGAAATAAAACTGATACAGCCTTTTGGTGATCAGATGTATAGGGAATAAAATACAAGTTCTTTAAAGAGGATTTCCTTAAGACTGGTGAAAACACTGAAAGACAAACTTGTTCTGGGCTCTGTGATCTGCTGTTTGAAGGGTTTTCTCCTAACAATGAAGATGAAGATGAGAAACTCAGTACTTCAGACCTTGAACCATGAGACCCTGACAAATATTTATTTTCAATCATATGAGTGTTCTACAATAAAATCATCTGGAATAATTCAAAATGTAAAACAAAACACATTTTAAAACAATAAAGACAATTAAAACCACTGCATAATTTAAAAATTAAAACTAAAACAGTATATAAAATTATATGAAGGGAAAAAAATACCCAGCAGTGAGAAAAACAGAAAGGCAAGGTTCCAAAAGCTGTTTCTCTTACGATGGACAAAGAGGAACTAGAACAGCAGATCTGGCAGGTTGGAGCATGCCCAATACAGAGGACAGAGTAAGTCCACCCCCAAAGCTAGTCAGCTCTAGAAGTTTGCAGCAGAGTCTTTGTGCAAGTGTGAGACTCATTTGTGAGATGCCAAGTGAATGTGAGGAAGAAATACTGGTTATTACCTTTAAAACCTCAAATGGATGTTATTCTCAGGGATTCTGCACATCTGTCCATCAGTTTAAAAAAAAAAAGCAGTTTGGCTACTACAAGGGGTATGGTTTGCTCAGCAAGACACCTGTTAAAGAACTCTGTTGCTCTGTGCATTGCACTTTTGATATAGACCTTTCTTAAAACATTAAAAACTGATTTGTTCCAACTGTCCTGTCCTGAATAGATAGCTAATGTGTTACATTCTGCTTTTAGAAATCTCAAACTGGGTTAAAGACCCACAGTTCTGATAGTACTGGTTTTGTATGTGTTTTTGGGCCTCTGCCAAATACCTCTACAGTGTGCAAGTCACTCTGAGCAGGTCTCCCTCTGAAAATATGTAAATTCAATGTAGATTGAATAAATACTAATTTCTCAGCCCCTATTTCTTATTTATAAAAAGTGACAACTAGTGTTCTAATCTGTGAAACATACAAAAATCTGTACAAACAGATTTCTATGCATAAGAGGCAGACATCTAATATAGATGCAGTAAATTACTTGGACACTACATTTAAATGCTCTGCAAGTGCAAAATACAATTTCTATCAATAAAAAGTGGTGGTATATTTAAAAAGTTGTCATGGATTAACTGAATGTCCTTAGACTAGCCACTAGTCTCAGTTGTGAAATGAAATGTGACATGCTTTCTAGAATATAAATTGCTCTTTTTTAAGTGATGATGTACATGTAGGCATATTGTTTTTCATTTTATTTTATTATTTTTAATGTGACTTGGATTCTTTGCTTGAATTAATGTTGCCTGATCTGCCATTATCTGCCAACAATTTCTCTGTGTCTTCCCTCCAAAGTTCCAGACACCACATCATGTACTTATGCACAGGAGTGCCTTCCATTTTCCTCCCTGAACATACCAGAACGGAAGTAACAGAATGAAACAGAGGGGTAAAGATGCAGTACTATGAGAGCAGTGATTATCTGTTATATTGAGTGTGTAAGTGGTGAATGCATGTATCAGTAGTCATGAACGATCTGTATATGAATGATGTTAGTCAACTGTGTGCATACAAATATGTGAGAAAACTGCTCTCAGAACAGATAGCTCTTGTGGGTGTCTACTTTATACAAATGAATAACCACCAAATACCAGTGTGCTGTCACTAAATTTCATGTTCTAATTTCTATGTGAAAATTCAAAAGCATGTCATTAAGTTGCCTCTCTCATCTAAATTTGGCAGCAAACAATTTATGAGAATTTTGCATTATTTAACTTTCTACTTAGTGGCATACTGAACCAAGCAAAACATACACCATAGATTCTTTTGAAAAATGAAGCTTGTGCCCTTCTATTAAGGAATAACACTATTAGGTACATCAGAGAAGCTCAGAGGTAATCTTTGGACCATGAACACTCCAAGTCATGACTGGAAGACAGAATAATTATTATACCTATTTTTGTTGATAGCTTTGAAACTAATTATATCCAAATTAAACGATTTTTCTACTTTTCTGTTACTCACATACATTACAAAAAACTGGGCAGTCACATAATGTTTTAGAGTTGTTCTAGCTATGTTAATTCAGTGTTGCCAATTTTTTTACACGAACATGTTAACATAATCTTTAGTTCACAGACCCACCCAAAATACTTAAAACACTACCTGTTTTCTTATCAATAGATCTACTCAATGATACATTTTAAAACAGTACATATCCTGTAATTAAAAAGCAAAGAAAGAAAAGTCACCATAAACACATTAGGTGTAAGCAGTAAAGTTACAGGTTTCAGGAAGGGAATGGAGCATGGTAAACTAGTCTCAGTACCAAGCATCTGTTGCTGTAGCATATGTATAAAATATATAAAATGAGTGCCAGAAGAAGAAGGCAATTTTATAGATCAACTGTTTGTCGAGTCGCCCACTAAACAAGTCTTGAAATTACAGCATTCCATTTGGCCATCTGTTTATTTTCACTAACAAAACTTTGACCATATCTTCAAGAGAAAAACTGTCAATATTTTAAAACACTAATATTGCTACTGATCACTCTTTTATGCTTGTTTCCTAATTTAGGAAAAAGATCTAGATAACACAAACCTAACAAACTTCAAAAGTATATAGTTTTCCCCAAAGAGAAAAAATAAATTGGGTATAGACAGCCTTTTGAGAATATATGGGCCTACAGAAGAAAGATGAATTTCCCATATGGCAAAAGGGAGCACTCTTCTGACAAGATCAGTTATCTTCTACTGGTGACAAGCAAACACTTGGAGTCAGCTCACAGCTTACTTTCTTCCATTTTCTTCTCTAAGCACAGTTATCAATTTACATGAACTCTGTTGTCCTTCCACTGGCAAGAAAAGGGCGTATTGACAGAGGAAACTTTTAATAACGGAATCTAAAATTTAGACTCTAAATGGACATGCCGCACTTTTTACATTTCCATGTAGAGATATATATATCTCAATTAACAAAGTCAGTGTGCTCCTAGGCATTACTTCTTAATGGAAAACTTTGCACCGGAGAGAGAAATCACACAGAAGGAATAGGGGGTAGGTTCCTGCACCACAAAAAAGAAAAGCAGTTCAACATTTTTCAGCAAACGTTTTATCCAAAACTAAAAACAAACATATGAAGTGAAATAACTGGCTCAGGTGAGCCTTGCATAAGTAAACAAAAACATTCTGAACTTTCTAGAGACCCGTTGAAAGCTTCTTTCAAAATGCATCCAGAAATGATTTTTTTCTTCTTTCACAAGCCTTCCCTTTTCCTATGATTTCAGTTTTGATGGCCAACTATACAGATCTATGTTTTTTTAAACATGCTGAGAATAGTTGGTGAAGCAAGCTTAACTGTCTTCCCTATTTTTCTCTGTTTTGATGTTCATGCATTCTCAGTAAGGGATTCTGGAGGCAGCTGTTTTTTACCTCGCCTGTCATACGCACACGCATAGCTGGGAAAGAACAGGAGTCTCCTTTAGCTGATTCTACTCCTGCTCTTTCCCAGCCTGAGTTTTATTTCATTGTTTACCGCACAGACAATTCTGCAATCCAACACAGAAACACAGACATCAAAAGTCTATGTTTCTCCTTCCCTCCTTCAGCATCCTCCCAGTGCTGACACTGCTACTAACCTTCCAGCTAGACAAAAGGCAAGGAGGAAAACTGGGGGAGGGAAGGTGGGCAAGTGGAAAAAGACTTGGGAAAATGAAGCTTCTTTGTTAACTGAAGTATGCCTGTGTTTATTATTAAGCTTGTGTTTTAAAGTATTTCCATTTCTGTTTTAAACTAGTGCATAATTTTATATTTATAATTTATTGTGTTTTACTAAATGTACAAATACGATGTAAGCCACTATGCATCTCACCCTTTGGACAAAAGTTGGATAGAAATGAAATAAATAAAACATAAATAACCTCAGTTAACAGACTTCCATGAATTGTGAAGTACCAGTGTGTCTCTCATCAGACAGGGACTCGGAGACCCCTAGGACATATCCAACACTTCATATAAATAGGCTACTCCCAGGAACAAAGAAAATGTCCCAAAGCATTTCAATCTGTTTTTCGAAAGTAGATAATGATCTGAATTGGTCCTTATATCTCAAACTAAACTCAGTGAACTTCACAGCTCAGAGGATGTCCACTTAGTTTTTTCGCTGAAGAGTAGAATCTGAATGCTCTAAATAAATAAATAAAGCTTTGAACCCAGGCATTCTGAATGCAAATTCAATACTTTTATAGTTCACATTGTACAGGTTTAAAAATCAAAGGGAATAAAGTATCTAAAGCAGAGCGACATTTATGAGTTTAGAGTTCTAAACATCATAGCTGCATATTAAAAACACAAGCTCAGAAAAAAACAGCAACTGTCTTTGAAAATGAATGCTTCAAATGGCAAGTGCCACCAATTTCAACACAACCATTCTATAGCATGTACGTAAAGATCACAGCCTAAGCACAATAGTACCCTGGACTCTATAAAATAATCAATGTGTGAGTAATGTCTCTAAGTTCTTCAGGAGAATAACCTGAGTAGAGCAGACCACACACTAATAAAGTGCAACTTAATAAATCATGTGGAATCTTATTTTGTTCAAATCCTTACTAACTCCTAGCACCATCTGTTACCATCAAAACTATATGACAAGATATGATATATAATTAATAGGTAAACAACAATCTAATTAAAATGGACAAATACTCCATGTTCCTGCCATTTGGGAACTCTAATTACAGACTAAATTTTAAGCTTGAATTAAATATTTAAGCTGGAAAATTAACTTTCCTTCTCAAGCCTTGAATACATTAATACAGATATGTGAAGCGACTTCCTGATGGGAACTTAAACATGTAATTTAGTTTCATCAAAGCAGTTACTAATTGTTAAGCAGCAGTACCTTACCATATGTACACAATAGCTATTTAGAACTGAAAAGGTGGTTTTAAAGCACCCCACTGCAACCCTTTTCTGATATAAATATAAAATGTATACGTAGCACAGCAGTTCACACTGCACACTGAAAATAAATTACATGGACACCTCAAAGTTCTATTTTCCTAGGTAGCTGTAGGCACAAAAAGAACCACAGAAACAAACACATCCCTCTTACCAAGCTGGAATGTAAGAGTTCAGGCAGTAATTAAAACACAGTCCAACATTCAAAACACACATAGGTATGAAAATCTGGACACGTAAGACTAGTTTTCATCCAAACAACTCAAAATACATTCTTGATAAGATCTTGAGCTCTATTTGTAGAGTGAGCTTTCAAATGTTAATAGGTACACCTTTACAGTGTAGCAAAATGAAATCAGCCACAAAAGGTAGAAAAAAAATAAACTTAGTTTAGTTGGGTCTTCCTATGACTTATCAAATGTGTGATGATGACTGGTAGCGTTATGTGCAAGTTTCTCAGGACATTTTGCATCCAGCTGAATTGGGACACCAGTGGCAAATCAACTATCTCCCATTCAGTTATAACACTGTACAAAGATCACCTAGAACTTCTAAGCAAAATGAAACAAATGGGACTATGCAGGAAGGCAGATTTCATCAGTGTCACTCTGAGCAACAGGTTCAAGCTTAAATAAGATGGAAATCACTTTGTTAGACGTATAGGAAATATGAGCACTGCTAGACACGCCTTTCTTATTTGTCCTCCTGGGAAGTGTAATGTACACCATTTCCGCACTAGACTGTTACAACCTTATTATTCCACTTTCAAAATCCTATGGGTCCTGGGGTTTGCAATTAAGGGAGGGGCCTACATTGATAGTGGAATAATAATGCTGTAACAGTCTAGTGCGGAAATGGCCGTAGACAAGTGACCTGACAATCATACACTGGAAATAAAAACGGCAGCATAGCACAAGCAAGGTCCAAAGAAGGCCTGCTTAGGAATCATGCAGGCCCAAATGGTTGTTATATAACTCAGTTGCTTATGTTTTGTCCCAACTGCAGGCATGTCAACGAGTTCAATTAAAGAACTAGGTGATTATTAAAATCCTGAGACCCCTATAATTTATTTAAAGACAGAGAACATTGTTGTTCTAGAGATATGAGGAAAGATATGTAGGCAACATTCTTCCTATGCATTTATGAGAAAAACAAACTTTTCCTTTCATTTCAATGAATCAGTGTGATGGCTGACATCAGAGGAAAATAGTCATGCCATGTTTCCTTCTCTTTCAACTGCACATACAGTCAACTCTCCACTTTTGTGGGGGTTAGGGTCAAGTCCCTTGCAAAAGTGGGGAAACTGCTAATAAAAATAAGAATCATGAATGCCATTTTTTTAAATTTGAAAACACTTCTGTAGGAATCTCTAGGTCCTGCAGTGCAACTCTATGGTCCACTTTCGGCAGAAGAGATTCCTAGAGAGAATTTTTTTTTTTTAATGGTAGGGGCAAATACACTAAGATTTTAAAAAAATAAAATAATCTGAAAATAATCAAATCTGCAAATTCTAGACCCGCAAAAGTAGAGCGCCAACTGTACTGATAAACAAAGATGACACAAGCAGAATTTGTCCTACCCTCCATACCAATTACAGTAAACATCTCCCCCTATCCTCACAGAGATAAGGAAAACTACCTTTTGACTAGAATTCCAAGAAGGCTTCTGGACTTTATGTCTAGCATAGCCCCTCACAGAACAGGCTTCCCCAGCTCTTGACAATGAATTGGCTAGAATCTCAGCTGGGTTCAAAATAAAAGTGCAAGTGGTACAAAGTCACCTTCTTGTACATCACAAGTTCTCAAACACTTTAAACCACCAGGGTGACTGGCAGAGCTGAAAATTACTGGATCCCACCAAGAGACCCCACCTAAAAGAACACTGTGACTTGCATTGTGATAAAACACTGTTCCAGATCAGTGGTGTCTTCAAAAAAATAAATCAAAAGCTTTAGTGCAGTGCTAACAAAGCTGTCCTCCGGATGTTCAATGTCTGAGAGTTGTTTTTGAAAAGAGTAAGGAGGAAGTTTCGTCAACAGTAATTTGATCTTGAAGCACCTTTCTGCACTACCCTTTCTGCACTACACCTGTTCTCTGTTTGTAACATGCCATTATATGCATTTTGGATGCAGTTCTAGGATACAGGTTGGCAAATACATGTTGATGATCAGGTGACTCTGCCTTTAGACAGAGGATTGGGCTGTTCATCTGTGATCTTATCCTGCTTTAAGTGTTAGTACATACAGTCAGACATCTCAGTAAGTGCAATCCTTATTCTATTACCTACGTTACATCTTTTTTTAAATGCTCTCTGCTTCCATACTCTCTGGGTTTCAGTGTTTCTATATCTTGGGCATTATTTCTACCCTCAAGCACTTCTTTCTATGGGATGGTAGGCAACCAATTACTCCAGAGGCCAATCATTCCCTTGAGACTATTGGTGGGGGTGTATGTGCGTGGATTGTTAAAAAGAATAGAACAAAGCGGCTGGCAATTCATGTCTGGTTTGGGGGGAAAAGGTATTTCTGATGTTCAACAGTATGGTGCTTATTCATGTGACCTATTTCAGAAGTTAACTGCTGTCACTGGAGGCTGCTAGGAAAGGCAATTCACTTTTTTTGACAATAAAAATGGGAGGGCTGAAGGCGCTGAAGTTTGGGGACTGCCATGTAGCCACAGTACCATGTTTTCCCCACCTTGCTGTAAGGGTTTCAGTTCTAGCCAAGTTGATATTTTTTCTGCTCTACAAATTGCTTGTACATTCCAAACCACTACAGTAACTCAAAGATGGAGCCTTTATAACCATAATACAATATAGACTCAGGACCAGGTTATCTGAAGGACCGTATGTTCCTACATGAGCCTGCCTGTGTCTTGAAATCTTCCGAGGGGGCCCTCTTGGCTGCCCAATCACCTTCATCAGCTTAATCTTTACTATTTTGGAATACTGCTAGGCCATTACATCATGTTGACTGAGGATAAAGATATACAATGAAGTTTACAAAACTGAAAACAAAACAACAGGTCTCCAAAACCCTCCAAATCTTGAAGACTATGAATGTCAGTGCATATAAAATGACCAATGAACTGACTACACATCTTTAATCAAATCCTTGTACAAGATTTTATTGAATTTGAATGGAGTCATCCTGCAGGATTTCCTTGTATATGAATGACAGAGAATTTTGTTAGACATACAGCTTGAGGTTCTGAATAATCTGAAGTATCCTCTTCTCTCATTAAAACTGAAAAACTATTAAAATGTGTAATTAAACTCGCACATTAAATTTTGTAACTGAGATTTTGCTACTTTTTTAGGCACTTCCATTGGTCTTTGCCTTGTGTTAGGTGACATTTTACTGAAGTACTGAACTAGATAAAAAGAGAAATCTCCCCAATGGGCATAACTGTGCCCCCAATTTAACATGCTTAGTGGAGATCCTGTTTCATGTTTCATCACTATGTGAGGCTTGGTTAGTGGGTATATGTAACAAGAGTTTCCCTGCAGCAGCATCCCAATTGTGGAAGACCCTCCTAAGGTATATCAGGCTGAATCCATCCCTCCTGAGTTTCCAGTAGGCAGCTAAGACTGTGATGCTTTGCATAACCTACAGTACTTAAAACCAAGGGTGGCTACTCTGTCTTAAAAAACAAAACAAAAAGAACTTATCAACTTATCCGTGGCTTGAAAATTTTTTTTAAAGAGTTGCTTTAGTCTGTTTTCAAAGGTTTTATTTATGCTTTAATATTTTCAAATATTTGATCGATTGTATTTCAACTCAGGCCCTGGCAGGTTGAGAGGAGATAGACAAATCCTTTTAATAATTAAATAATAGTTTTGTACTGGCCTTGTTCTTTCAGAAAATATTAAGCTATAGATTTATCTTGTGGAGAAAACAGACACTGTCTCAACGAGCATCACTGCGAGTAACATTTGTTTTTGCTGTGTTTTGTTTGTTTGTGTCTTACACAAATCCAACAAAACTTATTCTGTAATTAGTGAGGGATTTTTATTTACTTGTTTGCCTAAAGCAGAGTTAACACTGCTCAAAAACTGGCAATTTGGTTGCAGAAAACTTTCATTTTTGTCTAGTCTCCAGTGTTTTGTTTCCAACCATTAATTACTTAATAAACAAGATTCTGTTTGGTTAAAGAGGATAAAATGCTACTATAACATGACATTTATAGGCACAAATTAATTTGTGACTATTTTGCGCCTACTTCTGACCATGGACTATAAACTACACCCAGTAGATGATGTACATCTTGACGCCACTTTAATTGTCATTTAACAATCCCATGTGTCCTGGGATATGTAGTGTCTTAGGTGCTTTGAATTAGTTGTTTAGGTGAGCCATAGTTCTGTAATTCAGAAAACTATAGTAGAATTGTCTACTAGAGAATTCAAAGTACCTCACCAAACTATAAATTACAAGATTTTGTAGTGTTGAGTTTTAATAATTAAAGTGATATAAAACTGCTATAGTTGTATAGAGCAGATATATAACATAAACTATTGCATAACATCCAAAATGCTTATTTCAAGTTAAAGGAATATTAGAAGCAATCTGCAATGTGGGCTAAAATGTCCAAGGACTGGGAAGAGGCACATCTGTGAGAATGCGACTAAAAACATGTAAGCAATCCTCTTGTAAACAAGTCTTTTTAGGAATCACACACCCCTTTGGTATGTAGTTTGTGGTGAACTTTATAGCCAGATTTTTAAATGATACAAGAATTTATTTCAATAATAATCCATCATCATTTAAGGGGGAATGAATGTCAATTTTGCTTCATCCCATATCTGAGTTTTTTAAACCTCAAATCCCTTCTATCCTATGCATGCAGAAATTTGTACAGTCTGGTGAACTCCTATTAAAAATAAACTAAAAAACAAAAACAAAAAAAATGCTAATTTGCACTGTAGCCATTGCCACTGCAGAGAAAGCCATGCTGTACCTGTTTGATCTGTTTGACAAGTAGGTTTTAAAGTCTGAGACGGCATGGAAGGCTTTTGAACAAATTTTCACACTTCCTAATTTTTATTTTCAACTTTCCAAACTTTATGGAGCCACCATGTAAAAACCAGCCGACACAAAAATACAGATGTGACCAACATTTAACAGGAACAAGTCCTTAGAAAATAAAACTATAAATTTTTGCATTTGTAATAATAAACTACTAACAAACTCTTCACAGTACATACAATATGAAGTTTAGCTGTTTTCTATCATATGGTATCTTATTTGCAGCAGGCACCAATTAAAACATACTTGAAAGTGTTTTGATGAAAACTAAAAATACATGGTATATAGCTTGATGCATTTTGATATTCTAAATAGTATACTATGTTATGTACGTCATATGCTACGTGCACAGTGTAATAGCAATGCATTGACCATGAACCTAGGGCATTCTGTGCCTTCAATCAAACCATTGCAATTAATATGAAATTCTAAATACAGAATATAATGCCACATAAATACTATAACAGCCAAGCCCTGTCTAAGAAGCCATATGTTTTTTCCCATTGTTCAAAAAAAGGAGATGACTTCCCGTCACTTATGTTTCTGATTAGCAAGGTGATTTATGCCACAATCACTAAAAATGCCAGCAAGTGAATGAGAAAATGCATAGTGACTGCACCAGATGTGCACAATAAACAGGAATCCCATTGTAATCTCTGGTACTTAGTTTATATGAAGGTAATGTAAGAAACACTCTTGGATATGGCAAAGTCACTTTTTTTTTTACATTTGACTATAAATGATATGAAATAAATTGTGTGTTTTATACTTTATGGCATGCATACATTGATAAATTAGGTACAGTTTTGTATCCTGACTTATCTTCAAGACAAACCTGGCTAAGATCATGGGGATTAATTGCTTCAGAAGTGTGAAATGCAGCTTTTCCATTCTTTTCTGCACACACAGTGAAGAAACAATGATTAATCACTGTTTAACTATTCTCTTGAGGATCTACAAGATTGCCAAAGCAGGACTTATCCTCATAAATCCAAAAAAACAGAGGTTTAAATTTGTTGCCAGCAACTGAAGGAACATGAACTTAAAGCCATTCGTTATCAGATTAAAACCATGTCAAGGCTTTAGAACTCTAGAAGCACAAAATTCTCCTTAAATCTTCAGGTGAACAATGGGGATTGTATTATAAAGTCAAATTAATATTTTTTTAAAAAGAAGTGTTTCAGTATTTAAATGTATACCTTGGACAATACTCATCTAATATCAAACATTTTAACCCACAAGAAAAATAATAAATCCTAAACTTATTTTACTAGATTCAAAATAGTAAACAACAGCAACAACAATAAATAAATAATTACCATTTTTAATGCCAACATAAACATATCCCGGTGCAGCTGAAACTGCATCCATTTCCCCCTTGAAACTACCAATTAGCTTGGAACATGAAAACACAAGCTATTTGCTATTTGAATACCAATTTTGTAAGAGAAAAACAGTCGACTTCAAAAGTACAAAGGCTATACCTTCATGCTTATGGGGGGGGGAATCACTGTATCAAAATATTTTAGGGGTGAGCTGCAACAGTAAAGGACATATTTAACCACATCTGCTTATAGTTCAGTTAACTAACTTTAAACAATAACAAAAGACTGGGAAGGTTACAATTTCATGATGAAAACATGAGCTGGGAAAACAAGATGGTGTCTGAGGCAAACTTTTTCCTCTGAAAGGCTGAAAAAAAAAACAAGGAACAGGCAGTTGGGCTCTCATTTCCTTTTGAATCCAAATTGATTCTAGTGGTTTCCTTCCTTTCTTATGCTTATGGAAAGTTGCTTGCTGCCTGATGCATTGCCAAGGAGTGGTCAGAACAGGAAAGGAGAAAGATGAGACATCCAATAAGTGTGATGGGAAAGAGTACTAGGGGCAGAGGAAAGACGCCTCCCCCAATTTATCAAAGCATTAATCAGCCAATTAACCCTTTCTTGGAATGTTATAAAGCAACAAGGCCTATTCTACTTACGTTCAGGCAAGTGGGTCGCTTTCTTGCATGCCACTTGAAATTCTGGATGATAATCCTATTTTTAAACCTCACACTAGGTCTTGTTTAGTACAACTCTGCCTCACTTAGTTGCACAGTATCATACCAAAAAAGAAGAAAGCCAGCAACATAAGCTTAACAGTACTGACATTTTGGATTGAATTAGAATTCAAAGTCCAGCAAAAAGTAGCCTTTCTGCATCTCATGAGATTTCTTGCAAGAAGAAAAGCATCTCAACTCAAAGATTCATACATCTGTGAGGCTTACAAAGTCGGTCAAAGAATAAAGTAAACATAAAATCATGTGGACTTCAGAAAATGCAAATATCTACAAAAGTACAAAACTGAAAAAATGTGCAGGGAAAATATATACATTGGGTAAAATGCATGAATGCTTGAACACATTAGTAAAAACATATTTTAAAAATCTTATCTTGCATCCTGACTCACACAGGGCTCATCGAACCGTTCCAAGGACAATCAAGAATGGAATAGGAATGAAAAGAATATTCATTTTTTATTCATTTCTCAGCTAAGAAAGGGTTTTCCCAATGCGAAAAAACCTCCACTGGGCAGAACATAGGCAGCCACAAGGCTACTGTGAGATTCTCTGCACTTTGGGAAGTATTTTGTCTGTGTGCACGGTTTTTCTGTTTTCTCCACAGAAAAAACATGTAGAAATTTTCTACAAATGTCATGTGTACTTCTATGCGGAAAGCATGCTTTCTGCACAGAAAATATGTTTCTGCAGAGAAAAAGAATGTATTTTTCTGCACAAACATCACCTTCTGAAACACAAGCAGCTATAAGAAACTGTGCAGAAATATTCACATCCCTATAGAGTACTGCTGGAATGCTTTGCTCTTGACTGCAGGAATGAAGAACACTAAAATATACATCCTTATAAGTCTCTTATGTTAGAAAAGATTTTCGGTATATGATAGATGAGAATAGAGAAAGAATATAGCACTGTTCAATTTTTCACAAGTATGTTCCCAAATGCCCAAAGTTTCACAAGTAAAAAGACCAGCAAAATACGATTTGCAAAAACAATGTGATGTGGCAAGGCAACAGCTTTTAAATACAGAAGCCATAGTAAAAGGCCTCCCTTCTACCACAATGTGGAGATTGATTTGGGGGAAGGAACAAGAGTTCCAATTAGGTCCCCAGGTAGAAGTGTGTAAACAAACATATCTGGTAAGCTATCCACAGGATATGAGTTTCAGCTCAGCTTTTGACTATTCTACATGCAGTAATATACCATATACACATGTATATAATTCAACTTCACACATAAGTTGAAGGCAGGTTTAGGGGATGAAATTATGGATTTTGATATGCCCATGAATAAGTGAAAGGCCATTCTGTGGAGAGGGGAGCGCACCAGCACTGTCTCAGTGGGCCAGGTGCCCTGGCTGCTGCCGCTGCTGCCATTTTCCTGCCCAGACATTCAAAAAGGCTTTTCCCCTGCTCAGAGAAGGGCATACATAGTTCCTTTTTCAATAGAAGTCAAGGTACAGTATTAGTTCTTATCAAAAAAAGAACCATTCCTTTCTCTGAGTAGATGGGAGAAAGGAGAGAGTTTAGTCCATCTCAGGAGAATGCAAAAGAAGCACTGAACCGCACTACTCTCTCAGCCCTCCTATTAGGAGAAGCACCATTTTCCCACCCAGGCATTCAAAAAGGCCAGAAATGGCACCAGGACATAGAGAGCAGAGGGGATCAAAGCTTCTTTTAGGTTCTCCTGGGATAGATTAAGCTCTCACCTTTTGCCACTCTATGCAGAGAAGGGGATGCTTCTTTTATTGGATAAGAGTTAAGGTACCGTATTTACACTGACCCATGTTTACATTGACAGTTTTTTTGGATCAATTTTTTTATTAAAATTTTTAGACTTATACATAAGTATATACAGTAACCCTTATATATCTTTTTACAGGTTTTAGCAACAGTTTACATAATGATTTTTTCACATGACAATCTTTTCTACACATGTGAACACCACAAAAATATAAATAAATTTTGATGTGAACAGCCTTCACCAAAGCTTCGTAAAACAAGGAGAGGGAGAATGCAGATATGTCATTCAGAGAAACATAACAAAATGAAAACAGTAAGAATTTTAAATTCCTAAGGTAAGTCAACAGTGAATTTTTTTGTTATTTTATGATTGTAACTATGAGGCAGATGTGCAGATCCAGACTGTGAGAGCCAGCAGAAAGCCCTGTTTCTTCTTGGCTCTTGATACTTCAAACACACTTTCTGTTTTGGATGGAGCTGGCAGTGGAAACATTCTTAGTCTAGGATGCGGGAGCTGATGGGACATTTGCTCATAAATAACAGATAAAGACATTACAGGAGTGGAAAGAAATGCCTCTTCCTCATCAGAGTGGCTAAGTGCATAGCGCGTTTGCCTCCCCTTCTGCAGTGTGATTTAGTTATTTCGTTTTAACTTATTTGGAGATTTTTTTTACTTTTAAGATCAGTGAATTTTATGTTTTGCACCCACTTTTCTACTTGCAGCATAGTTCATAACAATCTGATGGATAGACTGCATCTCCTTATAGTAGTAGATTTGATTATACATTTATAGAGAAAAAAACTGAGGACAATATTTCATGTTTTGTAGAGTCAAATTTCCAAGATAACAGTTTCCAAGATACTGCTTGCCTTTCCTTTTCCTGTCCCTTTCATCCTGTGCCAATACCCTTTTTTATCCTCTTCAGTTTTAATTCTAAAAGAATAACAATGCCACCACAACAGGTATGTCCCTGTTAAAAAAAGAGAGAGAGAGAGAGAGAGAGAGATCCACGTCTGTTTCCTTCTTTTCCTTCTGTTCTTAGTTTTTCACTATTACAAGTTGTCTAACCTACAGGATGGCATGCATGTTCAAAATAACTAAAAATATATGAAGAAGGACTAAAGAACTGTAAATACACAGTGAAAGTGTAACCTTGAAATCTAATCTCTGGACTGTATTAATTTCAACTATGATTTACACTGCAAAAATAAGTACCATTGTGTCTAAACACAGCTGTCTAGTAAGTGTGTTTAGGTCTACAGCCTTAGCTTGCAATACACCTTTGTTACGCTATTCCAATATATCCTCATACATGGTATCAATTTAGATTTATGCTTACTTATTTGCTCTTCCAAACATAAACGAGATGTTTTAATTTTTTCCGTATTTCATTTTCCAATAATATCACACATTTAATATAGGGTAATATGTTGGATAGATAATCAACTGCATATCTTCAACACATTTTTAAATTCAACTCCAGTGTTAATAACCTGCTAGAAATATTGTAATCCCTCCACTCATCCTGAATTCATGTTCTGTGTCTGCATATCGGTTGAAGCCTGCTGAAATATAAATATAAATAGCTTTTTCCAATTTAATTTAACAACGTTAGCATGTATTAAACATAGTGACACAGGCCTAAACTCAACTGTTGGGCTCAGGTAGAGTTGACTGATTTAATCAAAGGTACTTCCCTAAGTGTTAAACTACCAGGCTCCCATTGGCTCAGGGGATTTACTCTAACTGACAGTAACCAGCTTTAGGAAAGAACTGGCTCTCCTAGGCTTATTGGGAACTATTCCTTCTCAGAGTGGGTCACTAGAAGCAGAAACTCTAAAACCTTACAGACCATGTAGGGAGGGGAGGAGGATATCTTCCCTTACTTCTCATGACAAAATGCAAATAGCGACTCCCAATAAAACATCTCTAGTTTATTGCATGAGTTATTAGACATTTTGAAGAAAAGAATAAAAAGTACCCTAAGAATTTACCTCTGTTGTGTTACCTTCTCATCATCTGAGCCAACCATTACATAATTCTTCTGAACAACAGGTGCAATCTTTGCTTTCTGCAACTTTACAAAGGCCTCCCCAATTTAAACTTTTTAGAGATCTCTTTATGCATTACATAAATTGTAAGAAAAAAAATACAGAAACAGATATCACAGCATACACATATAAAAGTTATTGTCAGTTATAAGTTACTGTTACCAAGGGATTGCAATAATTTATGTAACATCTGTTTTCATATTTCTTCTAATTAA
>CAOLHI010005688.1:0-59116 GCA_948474755.1 Ctenosaura bakeri
AACATCCTATGGAATCCTGAGGTTTGCAGTTTAGGGAGGGGCCGGTCGGCTTCCAGGATTCCATCAGACGTTGAAAGTGGAATCATAGCGCTATAACAGGCTAGTGCTGAAATGGCCTGTATGCTTACACTACAATTCTCTTAACTACATTTTGAAAATGTGTTTGACTGATGTGCTGTTTGTACTTTTGGGTTTCCCTCCAGCTAATCCTTGTGAACTGCAGTGTCGCCCCACAAACAACCACTTTTCAGAGAAAATGCTAGATGCTGTTATTGATGGCACACCTTGCTTTGAAGGGAACAACAGCAGAGATGTCTGTATTAATGGCATGTGTAAGGTATTGGGTATGTTTCCTTCTCTGAACATTTCATGGGTCTACGCATTTACAAATCAAGGTTGATGTTGTAAATTTTGGTGTTGCTGTGTACATTCTTCTTGGTTTTAAATAAGGTTTGCACAGACACTCATACTTCTGGGTTCAAGGGTAAGTGGGAAGGTGGGCAAGGGGGCTGGGTAGTTGCATAGATGGAGACAGTCAATAAGAATGGGGATAGAAGTTACACCAACTGTGTCTCTGATGAGAGTGTGAGAGGGTCCAAATCTGTTTACATTGATTCATATTAAGGGTTCAATCCTGTATCCACTTTCCCAGGATTTAGTTTAATGTGGACATTTCATTTTTCATTAAAGTTTAAGCATTCTTCAATGTGCATTAAGAGATGTTTTAATTTTTAATAAGAAACTTATTATGAATACAAAAAAGGAGAAAAAGTAGAAGAGAGAAGGAAAGGAAGAGAAAAATGTCAGTAAACATCGATTGCAAGGAGCAGCCTGTGTTCTGCATGTTCCTCTAAAGCTGTTCTTGTGGCTTCTCCAGAACCCATTCCTACTAAATTGGGGAGCCAGAATTTTTTTACTTCCAAATGAAGCCCCAGAAGGCAATATTGGCTACATTTTATGAGCAGTTTTGAGCCTCCCCCAAGGTCCCCTTTGTTACCCAAACCACAAAGGCCAACCTGCAGTGTCAGTACCTCTGTATGAAAGTGAGGACTAATTAGCTCAGAAATAGGAGGCTTGCAAGAGGGGAGCATCCTAGCAATATCTTGCCTACCAATGTTTATGGCACAGCTTCCCAGGCTTTTCATGTTGGTGACACACTTTTTTAGACGTTCATCACTTTGTGACACAGTAATTCAGTAAGTGGAGGCAGCCCTTCCACCCAAGCCTGGCCTGCTGCTGCCCTCACCAGGTCATTCTTAGCCCGGGGCAGCTGCAAACAGCAGCAGTGGGAGAGGCGGCCCCTTCATCTGGGCCTGGCCCACGGCAGTGGCAGGAGAGGCAGCCCCTCCACCCATTGCATTCACTCAACACAACTACACACTGCAGCTGACATGCTAACATGTTATGATTCACAGTTTGGAAAGCTCTGGTTTACGGGCTTATGCAGGAAAAAAACCTGCATAAGGTTTAGAAAAAAGCTAAAATTGTGTTTTATTGACAAGGTTCACACAAGCATGCATAAGCTCACACACTCAAACAAGGACTAACTGAAGGAAAGGGAGGAAAGGGAGATAGAGGACTTTGAGGGATTTGGGCAATATTTACTGGTCTGGAGAGAAGTTTAGAAAACAGTGACGTGGCTTAGGCATGAACCTAAAGACAGTTCTTGTTTGGGAATTGGACAGACAGAGTGGTGTTTGGAATAGTGAGAGACTGCACTGGACAGCCTAAAATCGAGCGGTATTTGTACCCAAAATATATCCCAAGGATATGATTGTGACCTGCACTCTCAGCTAAATGGACAATGGGAATTGCAGCACAAACAATGAAGTCTTAATGGAGTTAATCAGCTTAGTGTTTGAGTAACAAGGGGATAATGGTTGTCATAATAGCTGAGTATTGTGGAGAAGTGGGAAAACAATAGGAATGCGTCCAGGGACCAGAGTTAAAGCAATCACAATTTGTTGAGAAGTTCCCTATTTCAGCTCTGAGAGTCCAGCTTGATGTTTCATGCCTATTGTATTCAAAACAGCCACACTATTGTCCTGAACTGACTGGGTTTCTTGCCTAAGAGGTAGTATGGCTGACCTGACCTGCCATGTCATGTTTACAGTCAGTAATTTGCCTCTTCCAGCATGACCTTGCTGTCACCTCAGTTATTATTTATATCAACACCAATTAATCTGGTGCCAATCTAATATTATTTGCCAATTAAACCATGCCAATCATGGGGGGTTCACAGTCCCATAATACCATCCTTCAGCCTATGCAGGCCTTTCTTCAAACCAGAAGGTGATCAAACATTCTGCTCTGCTCACTTTCTGTTTTGAAGAAAGGCTTGTGGAGGCCAAAGGAAGTCCCCCAAAAATGAAAGGAGCTCCTGACATCTGGAAATATGGCCAAATGGCCAGTAGTGCCCACTACTGGGGGTACTAAAAAAAATTTAACGGTCTAGAACAGCATCAGCATATTTCACATCAATACAGAGTTGCCAGCTCACGATTGTTCCAGGCCCTGAGGTTTCCTGGCCAAAACCTGAAATGGAGGGACAGCCTCTGTTGATGTCATTAAGCATTATGCATTAAGTTGAGCGCAGATGCTCACAGCTTGTCATTCAAACACACACACATAGAGAACATATTCCTATTTGGAATTTAAGACAGAAATCTTAGCTAAAGAGTCTGTTCTGAGAACAACGTGAAATGAGTGGATTACAAGTGCACTTTCTGTATATGCAGGGGTTCCTTTTCAGGAACCCTCATGTAAAATAAAACACATGAATGCTTCATCCCATTATCATCAATGAATGCAACATACATGCACCCATGCCAGCACAGGTGCCTGGCTCATCCATTGATGATAATGGAACATGAAGGTTCATGCGTCCTCATGTGTATAGAGGTCATGCCAGCAGAGGGCACACTGTATTCTTTCCACTCTGTCTCACTCACACATACACATGCACACAGGAAGAAAGGGAGAACATATTTTCCTTTTCAGAAATTAAGACAGAAATCTTAGTGAAGAGGCTATTGCCAGATCAGTGATGGGTGTATTCCTTCTCACCTACTTACAGAGATAGGATAAGGAATACTTAATCTAGCTTATTTGCTTCTTGCCAGAAAGTGGACACAGAGCAGAGTGGAGAGTAAGCCCTGGCACCACAACTGGGAGAGAAGGAGGAAGCTGACTACATAAATACATAGACTTCCTGGAGAATCCTTGCAAGTAGCAGAAACCAATCAGTTAATTGATGCAAACTGTATCAAGCTCCTGCTCTACTTAGCTATGCTGGAGATTTGCACACACAGCCCTTTCCTCTTGGGCTGAGACCATCAAAACTGAAGAATTTGCACCCTTGTCTTTCATCTGGAAATGACCCATGAAAACTGGAGATTTGGGACCAGGCTGTGAGATCTAGCCACCCCACATCAATACCATGCTCCAGGATAGATTAGTGAAAGAGGTGGGTCTATATCAGAAGATGATGGTGAAGCACCAGCCTGGCCCCAGTTAATTTATCAGCCTTTATTTGAACTAACTGCAATTTTTAAACTGCTTTTAGAGGAAGGTCAACACAGTATACCCAGAGAGTTACCAAAGAACGTTGCTGTAAAATGAATTTCCTCTTGATAGGGAGCCTGAGAAATCACTCCAGGACTTTTAGAAGTTTTTAATGGGAACAGCTTTGAGTGGTAATAACATGTCACATGGGCTAGATAGAAAGCCCTGAAAATACATCAAGCAGGTCCATTTGATAGAAATTGGGCTTCAGGGTGATAGTTATAAAATATTTCTTTACCACTCATGAAATAAGCTTGTCTTATGGGATGCCAAACAAGTGCTTTGATGATGGCCCAGATAAGTGGTCCTTTGAATTTTTATTTGTTAGCGCTAAACCATTGTGACCTTTCCAAACTCAGTCATAGCTACAGTTGACAACCCAGTCATACAAAGCATGAGTTTTAATCTGTTTTCTTCAGTGAAGTACTGACACATTTCTTTGGGAGGTCTCATGCTAACTTTGATCTCTTTGATAAAATGTTGTAGTGTGACATTTTGAAGGGAGTTCAAGAGAATAAAGGTTATGTTGTCCTAATAGCACCATGACATCATCTTTCCCATGATCTCTAGAAATAACCAACGGGCATCTAGATGAGTGATTAAACAATGCATGCAACTAACTAATTAATGTGATGTAGAGGTGGTATAGTGTTAGAGTGCTGAACTAGGATTTTGGGTTCAGATTCCCATTTGCTGTGAAGTTTACTGGGTGACCTTGGGTTAGTCATTATATCTCAGCCTACATCCTAAGTTTCTTGTGAGGATAAAAATGAGGAGGAGAATGACTTGCAGGACTTTTTGCTCTTTGGAGGAGAGCTGGAATATAAATGCAACAATCCAACAAACAAGTACTAGCTATAGTACTCACCACTAGTAGTAATTACAGGAGGTTGGCAGTGGATAGTGCCCAACACAATAATATGGCATCACTTTCAGTGTTATAAAAGTCCTGTTCAAGCATTCACAAAAAGTGTATAGGGAAGGGTTGGGCAAGTTCTGGCCCCCCAGATGTCATTGGTCTCAAGCTCCCATCAGCCCTAACCAGCATAGCCAATGATGAGGGATTATGGGAGCTGAAGTCCAACGACACCTGGAGAACCAGATTTGCCCAACCTGATGTAAAGGGTTGGGGGCACACATTCTGGATCTGTGAGGTCCTTCATGTGCACCTCCCCATCTCTGGTCATCTTTGTTTGCTTCCTTAATGCATGCTTTGCTTTTCTACCCCCGAAAACGCCACTGAAGTGTTGAACAGCAAGGTCTAAAGCAGAAGTCTATTCATACTAGTAGTACAATTGAGAAGTGTGGTAAAATAGAACAGCACATTCAGACATCTCCACAGAGAAGGGGGTGAGAGAGCAGAAGCTAACTTGCATTGGCATCTAGGAAGTGGGGCTGACATTCATGGTTCCATCCATTTACATGTTTAAGTTCTCTTGCCTGACTAGGAATAATGTGCTACAGAAATAAGGAGAGAAAGAGAGATGGGGCAAGTCCAATGTGTGTCTCTGATAGTATTCCGATGTGTTATTACAGTGTTATCCTCTACCTCATGTGTCCTCAGGCTCCCCTCATCGTATTAATTAGTCACTCAAGACTAATTCTTTGCTTGATGTACAGGTTGAAACAAATTAAAACCAGAGTTTCAATAATGCACAACTCAATAAAGGAACGCAAAACCCCAATGAAACAGGCAGCTGTAGCGCAAGTAAAATTAATACTCTTCCTCTGTTTCCATGACATTACACAGAGCCACAAATAATGTGTGCAAAAATAAAGCAACTGTGCTAAAACCATAGCTTGGTAACTGTTGATATGGCAGTATAGAACTTTTCAGTTGAAAGTGATTGAAAGCATATGAAAGGGTAAGTGTATTTGTTTATTTAAAAGACTTTTTCTCTACTGTTCCATTTTTTAAAAAAAGTACAGAGTTTGAAATAATAAAATGAAATAAAGTTATAAAATACAACAGTGCATGCAATATTAAACAACATGAGAATATCTGTCCTTCTTTCTGCCCTTTTATTTATATTTCCCCTTTCTCCCAGACTGGGGCCCTTTTCGCACGTCATTTGCCATGTGAAAAGGCATCACACGAATGTGAGGAGCAGTCCACATGATGCACTCACAATTATGCGACACTGCAGGGGCTTGGCAGGTGCCGACCACGCACTTTTTCATTTTCGGCTGTGAGCCAAAAATGATGTGCAATCGTGCATCACTCTGGGGCCTCGTGCACACTTGCTGTGTGTGTGGAGCTCTGGAGCCGCAACACTCATGCTTCCTGCCGCGGTGCAGCCTGGGAAACTCCCAGGCTGCACTGGACAAGGAAGAGGCGGGGCTCTCGTGCAAGTGGGCGGCAGCTGTGGAGCTGAAGGAACCAGGACGCGAGAGCCTCTTGCTAGAGGCTGCTTGCACGATCCCCACACCCTAGCTCCGTGAAAAGGTGCGTTGCAGAAAGGGCCTGGGACTTGGGGGGGGTTAACAAAAGACAGAAAATTACAGTAAGAACACACAGAGTGAAAAACATACAAAATTAAGATTGAAACAATATTAAATAATAACAGAATTAAAAACATTTAAAATCTTACTTTAAAACAAAGATTAAAACAACACAGCGCCATAAAAAGCCCTTTTGTGTAAAAAAAAAGCTGTTTCTAAAGGCTTGGTGGAAGAGAAAGGTTTTAACCCACTGTTGAAAGGACAAGAAAGAAAGAGCCATCCTATCTTCCCTAGGAGAGGAGTTCCAAGTGTGAGAGCAGCCACAGATAAAACCTTCTCCAACTTCCCACCAGACGTGCTTATGAATTGAGATAGATAGAAATGCTTCTCCTGCAGATCTTAATTTTTGGGCAAGCTCATAGCCTGAGCCGTATAGGGCAACATCAGCAGGTAAACAAGGCTACTACAGTACAACAGTTATTTTCTTTTTAGGACCATTCATGCATGACAACTCTCTTCCACGTTGTCACGCTGCAATCCCGGGTCTGGAAGGGAGTGCATCACTCCATGTGGAAGGGAACACGATGGCACCACCTCTTCCTTCCACAGCACAGTCAGGCACTTTCCGTTGCTGTGCTATGGAAGAAAGCATTGCCATTGCATCCTGGCTTGCACATGGCCAGGAGGGACAGGAGCACCATGGGATCACAGGTGCAAAATGGATTTTTTTCCATTTTGCAAAAACTGTGCAAGCACAATGCTTGGGGATGGGATGACAGCGGGCTGGTGACAATGTCATGCAGAAGCATGACCGGCTGACCTCTGCCATACTGTCCCAGAAGCGGCACAAATGTGGCCCTTTCCGCAACTCACCTTTTGCGGAGCTGGGGTGCAGGGATCATGCAAGCAACCTCTAGCAAGAGGCTCTCATGTCCTGGTTCCTTCAGCTCCACAGCTGCTGCCTCCTCTTGTGAGAGCCCCACCTTTTCCTTCCGCAGGGCAACCTGGGATTTTCCCAGGCTGTGGTGGGGCAGGAAGCGTGAGCACCACAGCTTTGGAGCTCTGCACGCGCAGCAAGTGCATGCAGGGCCCCAGAGCAATGCGCGATCGCGCACCATTTTCAGCTCACAGCCAAAAATGAAATAGTACATGATCGGCGTCTGCCAACCCCTGGAGCATCACACGACTGCAAGTGCGTCATGTGGACTGCTCCTTACAGTCACACGATGCTCCAGGGGCTCTTTCACATGGCAAATACCATGCGAAAACAGCCTCTGTCATGTGAAAATGGTCTAAGATTTAGGAAAATAAAGCCTAAATCCAATAGCCAGTCCTAATCAGAGTAGATGCATTGGATCAGTTTTTGAATGGTAAGTCAAGACTTATGTACATCCTTTTGTTTTAATAGGCCTCTCATCTTTGTGACTAACTGGATTTAGATGTAAACAGGTATTTGCCTTTCATAGTAAAAGCTTTAGTCCTAGCCAAGTAAGCCTAGAGCCAGCATGGCGTGGTGGTTTCAACATTGGACTGCAACCCTGGAGACGAGATTCCACTTGATCATGGAAACCCACTTAGTGACCTTGAGTGCATTACGTACTCTTGACCCTTGATAGGTTTGTTTTAGGGTTGCCATAAGTTGGAGATGACTTGAAGGCACACCACAACGTAACAACAAATAAGCTTCCCTAGGTGAGCATTCTGTAGGTACATCAGATTAGATCTTGGGATTATTTATTTATTTATTTATTTTGGATTACAGTTCCCATAATTCTCCATTCAATATGGCCACTAGTATGCTGGCTGTGGGATCCTGGGAGTTACAATATGAAAAAGTAGATTTTTTCAAGCTCTGCCATAGATAAAGAAGCTCTTTGATGACCTTACTGATCAATTTGCAGTCACTGTGCTTCTGAAGCAGATAGTGTTTTTCTTTCTGATCATGGGAGACAAACAAATGAAAGATAAATTACTGCACTAGTCCAGCTGACCCTCATAATAGACTTTCCCTCAAGTCCTTTCCTATGATTATAAATTGTTTTCTTTTGGCTGTGGCAGGACAAAAAGCATGGGGAGTCAATGTACTTGCTGTTTGTCAATACAATACTGGACAGGGAGAAGCAAGTTATTTCTGCTACTATGGATGCTTTTTTAGATTTTCAAAGTTCTTGCTGTCCTCAGAAAAGAAATAGCTATTTAAGTATAATATACCCTTTCTCTTTCTCCTCCACTTCATAACTAAAATAGATGCTAAATTCTTAGGTGCTGGGACTTGTATTTTAAGGTACTCTGCAAATTACAATATACCTGAATGGTACTTTTTTTTTAAAAAAAATCCCTTTTATTTTAATAATTTGTATGCTTGATAGTATATATGAGGTGCAGAGATCCAATGAGCATAGCTAGGAGTGAAGGGCTATGCCTTAAGGTGCACATCAAGTGTCTATATTCAGTCATACATTTCTGGTGCTTATCTCACTTTGTAAGAACAATATTTCCTTCTATAGGGTATAACTGAGTATTCATCTAAGAGAAAATTAAGATGCCACAGGAGTCTTCATTGTTATTATATACATTACAGATTTTTAAAAGTTCATTTCCAAAATGGCTCGTATCAATGGAATGTCAACTGATTAAAAAGTCACAGTTGGTTATTCGAGTGGCATCTGAAGTCTTTGCCCTTTCATGTGAGGTTCCAAAAACAATTGATTAAGTAGGGGAAAGGATTTGGGGGAGATTGGTTGCTGAATTCCAGGCAACAGGAGAACATGCCTTGAAGGATATATGTGTGCCTAGTACTGAGATGCCTTCTGAGCTGAATACAATTGGATATCATCCGGACCTCCACATATGGGAATACTGGTGTCAGAACTCTATGCACACTCAGAATACAGAGGGAGACAGAGGCAGGTTAGGACAGTGTTCTCTTATCTCTTATTTTTAATGGAAGGGTCTCTTCCCAGATCAAGGTGAGATGAAGGGATTGTTCCTTCTCACTTACTTAAGGAAATAGGGTAAGGAATATTTAATTTAGACAATTTTCCTTTAGCTGTAAATTGGATGCAGAGCAGAGGCTGACCCTGATGCCTCAATGACTGGGATGGAACAAGGAAGCTAACTAAGGGAAGATGTAAACACATGCATTTATTTATTTAAGTATTTCTGTATCACCTCCCAGCCCACAAGGGCTGAGCACTTGAGAATTTGAATGCATACAGGGATGGAGCCATACAGGGATGGAGCCATGAATTCAAATGAATTAAGCTTTACAGATTGCAGAAAGCTACTGCTTTCCCAATAGAGCTGGACATTTGCAGACAGACCTTTATTCTTGCCTGGAACTGAGCTCTTCAGAATTGGAAAATTTGGAGATGAAACTACAAAAACTGGAGATTCAGGGCCAGATTCTAGGTTCCAGCAACTCCTTACCGATTAGGCTTCAGTTGAGCAGTTGTGGAATCAGCCACCGCAGTTTGGCCTGTAATCAGACCTTGATCTGGTGTTCTCAAAGAATAAGGCAAGTTCCTTATGAGTATGCCCCACAGAGAGTTGTCCTTGTTCTACTAATGGGCACTGTGCCTCTGATTCTGTGTTTCTAAGTAGACACAAAACCATCCCTCCTCCTGGGTTCTTTGGGATGAACATAGTGTGAAGTGAGGAGATAAGGGCCTGAATCCTTTTAGCAGGCCCAACTAGAGTAGACCCATTGAATCAGTTACTGATAGTAAACAGTCAACAATTATGTAAATCCCATTAAATCAGTGGGTCTAATCCAGTTGCAACTAATAATAGGCTTCAGGTAAAGGTTATTCAAGATATAAAACAGTTCTTCCAAACCTATGGCTTTTTTAAGCAGGTTATCTTCCCAAGTGGTGAACTCAGGAAGGTTATAGGTATCTGCTGGGGTCAACAGTAAAGCCCTTTTCTTCTGAGGCCTAGTGGACTCCAGAATCAGTCCTGCCAGAGAGATGGTGGCCCTTTTCGCACAGCATTTGCCATGCGAAAGGGCTTCCGGAGCGTCGCGCAATTGTGAGGAGCGTTTCAGACAACATCCTCACAATTGCGCGACGCTGCCAGGACCAGCAGGTGCTGATCGCGCACTATCTCATTTTTGGCTTGTAGTTGAAAATGGTGTGTGATCATGCATCACTCCGGGGTCCCACACGCACTTACCATGCATGCGGAGCCTCTGGAGCTGCTGCCCTTGCGCTTTCTCCCCCAGCGCAACCTGGGAAAACGCCTGGCTACACTGCAGAAGGAAGAGGCAGAGCCCTCACACTGCCTGCCACCCAGCAGGCAGCAGCTGCAGACCTGAAGCAGCAGGGATGCAAGAGCCTCTCGCAAGAGGCTGCTCGCATGATCCCCATGCCCCCGCACCGGAAAAAGGTAAGGTGCGGGAAGGGCTGGTGAGACTTAAGAACTACATGAAAATGTGATAAGCGTTAACTTTAAACTTTCCTTTTGTATCCTGAAATAACTGATTTGTGAAATTGGGAAACAGCAAAATTGTCAGTGATTAGTTAATCTTGAGTCAGTATGTCATAAATACACTTATTCTGAAAAATGTGTGTTTGTTTGTTTGTTTTAGTCTGTTGGCTGTGATTATGAGATAGATTCCAATGCAACTGAAGATCGATGTGGAGTTTGCCAGGGAGATGGTTCCTCTTGCCAGACAGTGCAGATAACATTCAATCAAAGTGAAGGATTAGGTAAGGAAAGCTTTTTTCTTACACTGTTTTGCTGCAGCAGTTCAGTAAATAATAGTAGCTGAAATACTCTCTGCTGGGAGAAGAAGGTGGAAAACTGTGTTACCCTAAAGGGTGGGGAATGTTGGGGTCCATAAGGATAGCTCAAAGAGGCCTGTGAGAGGAGGGTAATGGCAGGATCTTTTATCCTATGTACACCAATACTAACTGTAGAGAAGACTGCAGTTAAAGTTAACAAAATATTTTATTTGGATTTAACAATGACATAAGAAATCCTACACTTTAAGAACCATGCAAGGCTATTGGAAAGCAAGACATGAAAGGTTAGATAGGAAGAGAAATTAGCAGCAGGGACTAACAGCAGTCTTGGTGCCACCTGTTACATCCAAGGGCTACAATTTGCTGGGACTGAAGCTAGGGTTTATATACCCTATTTCCTGCCCTGAAGGGGATTTGTAGACAAAGGCTTTCTCACAGGATTGACAGGGGAGTCCAGAATGCGCTGATTGCCTTAACTCTAGGTGACAAAACACTGATGGAGCCATGACAATCTCTTAATGTCTTGGTTAGGCAGAAGGTAAAGGGAAGATTTCCATACAGTGAAATCAAGGGATGGTCCCTGATTCCTTCACCTGGGCAGTTTCACCTTCCATTGTTTTCAGATGTGCACAGACCCTGAGGTGTCGAAAAGATTAGCATAGACCCATTAGTGTCTGAGTTTCCTGCCAAATCCTCTCTGAACTTTATGACTTTACAATGTCTAAGGTCAGCCTGACCTGGCAGTCTTCCAGCCAGCAAATCTTCAATCATGTCTTCTAGCCATAAATATGTTCAATTATGAAAATAGCACATCCCACAGAATGGGAGTGTGGGGTACAGTACCAACTACCAGGTCTTAGAGTTGCGGAAAATATTACTATTTAGTCATGAAATATTACTATTTAGTCATGAAATCAGATTTTGAAAGACAGATAGTAATTCTCTCTTCTTCCTTTCCTCCCTCTTTAAGATCAGATAGCCCTGTTCCTCAAGAGGACTCATATTTCCAGTTATTTTAGAAATATAAAATCAAAGAGCTGGATCCAAAGGTTATGATTCCATTCTCTTATTGAGAACGATTCATATGTAAGAAGGATCTTTTGAAGGATAATCTTACATATCCTCCAGTTTTCCCCATTTGGCAGGGATAGTCCTAATGCCACCCGTCCCTACCTTTTCAGCTGCTTTTAATATGTCCCAGTTTCTCTTTCCTCCTTCCACTTTCCACCTTTGTCCTCAACTTACTTTAGTTACTGCAAACTGAGTTCAAAGCACCAAAGTAGTTTGTCCCCAATTAACTTAGCAGGTGGGAAACAGAAGAGGAGATGGAATCTTGCCATTCCCAGTAGGTTCAGGGAGGAGAGGAAAGTGCCTCTCCTAGCTGATGTGTTCTCTCTCATTAGTAACTTTTGCCATCTTGACCATAATCTGATGTTGCTTGGCCACGTGTCCTGGTTTTCATTGGCGAAATGTTGTTGGGCATGATCTTTCCTTCAGAAGCTGGTCCAGCTTATAGTTGCAACAAATGCTCTTGAGTTTTGCAGTTTTCTTTAAAATAAGTCAAGAAACAAAATATTTGAAGCTTGCTTTGGCAGATTTTGTTTGCCTAGAGTTAATAAAAGTTATAAGCAACCAAATTATCCCATTAGAAATATTTATAAAGTAATAGAAAAGTAAAATCTTTATTTGGACCAATTAAAAGGATCAAGGTTTTGAGATTATCAAAATATTGATCAGGACTTGAATTCAGTTGCTAGTTTCCAAAGAAGTATGGACCCAGTGCATCAATTGCTGAGTAATAAGGTATCACTTGTATAAATCCAGTTACATCAGTGGGTTTACATTGGTTGAGACTAGAAACTGGATTTGTTTTCTTCTTTGTTTTGCTACAAGTATTTATCACTTTCCACCCCACCAGTGCTGCTAAGAATATGCACCCCAGATAAAAACCAAGAAAAACATTACTTTTAGGCCTATAGTGGATGTTTTCTTAAGAAGATAAGAAGCAGGAGAGAAAAAGTATGCTGCTGAACAGATGCAAAAGACCTAACTTATAAGTGGTAATAGTCATGTTTTATTTTATTTATTTCCAACATTTATAAGCCACTTTATTTTTAAAAAAGGCATTTTACAGTAAAAATGGTTACAATAAATCAATAAGTTAAAAGGATACAATGATAAACAGTAAAAGCATCAAAATCCACAAACTATTTATGAAAAACCAGAAATAACAGATAGTAATGTGTACTGGAGGACAGGTAATGTGTAATGTGACAGCATAATACGATGAGATAACTGTTGTGCTCCATCTGTGTCTGCTGTCACCCAGCGACTGAGAGAACCTACATTTGAAGCAGAAGGGGAATTGTGGTGCCAGGCAAATGCTGGGTGAGAGATCTAGACTGTAATTCTGTTGGTGACATACACTGGCATAACCTGCCTTTATGCTGGCATCTGTACTTTTTTTCTTTGTTGCAAAAGAAGATACCCAGATACCTCCATTCACAATGACTTCCCACTACCATACACAACACTGCAGCTGCAGGAAAGATTCTAGGCACCATCCAGTTGGGGAAAAGGAACTAATGCCTCCCTTCCAGACCTCTGCTAATTGGAGGTGACTGAATGACAATGGGGGTAAAATTCAGTGCCACCAAGTTGTTTTGTACAACCAGAAGCCCAGTGGAATAGCAGAAACCAGGTGAAAGAAAGGGAGATTTATACTCTGTCTGCTACTGAATGAAAATGAGATATTTTTTTCACCCAAATGGATGAGAAGGCCTGATGAGAGGACCTGATAGTATCTATAGCTACATTATTTATTCAAAATTCCAAACAGTAAAAACAACAACAACACATTAGTATCTTTTGAACTGCTGAAGATGAAACAGATTATATGAGGTATATCTAGAAAGATGTAAGTACAGTTGTAGGAAAATACCACCGAGTGAAAAGATTACAGCATATAAAAATTCTATCATAAAAATCAAACTACAATTCTGTTTAACAAGAACAATAAACTGATGCAATAAACTGATGCAATAAACTGATGCAATAGGAAACCTGAGACCTTGAGGCAGCCCCTGGTAATGTCACTAAACATTATGCATTAAGTATCAACCACAGATGTTCACAGCTTATTCAAACATACACACAAAGAGCATCTTTTCCTCCTTGGAGTTTAAGACACAAATTTTAATCTCATTTTGAGAACAAGGTGAAATGAATGAATTATTTGTCTTGCCAAAGAACAGAGGGCCTGTCTACCAAAGGCAACAAATTCATTTTCAGGGATCCAGAGGTAATAAAAGGCACCAGTTGTAGTGGAAAAGCCTTAACATTATTGAGCAGCAAGCAATTCAAACAACATAAGCATATAAGCAATATTACCATACAGATGAAACCCACCTAAGACTATGCTGCCTTAATAACTGAAAATGGATTTCTTTACGAAGCAAAATTCCTTCTATTAGCTGCCCAGGAGCCTGGGATGAAGCAGCAAAGGAGACCCCTCTGAGTAGCCACCTGCATGACACTCCAGCTGTAAGCCTGTGCTGAACTCCCACTGAGAGCATATTCTAGGGAGTACTTATACTCCTTGCTCTGGGAGGACTTGGCCAGCTTTCATGGAAAATTCATGATTGTTTACACACCTGAGCTAAACTCCATTAAACTGTCACGGTCACTAATTAAGTGGGCATCTGAGATGAGCTAAACTCTCAATTGCCAAGGTCGCAAATTAAATGGTTATCATTTGGTGGTTCTTCCCAGCACCATTATCTAGTACTAGCTAGATAGTTGTCCCGAGCCGAAGGCCACCAATTAGCAGATACTACCTGCAACTTTGTCTACATTTTAAGCTAACAAGAATACAGAGTACATCAAAGCAGAATACAGAAATCAAAGTAAATTACAATGTGCTTAACAAGTCAGAAGGCCTTTCTAGACCTTTCTCAGGCCCTTTTCGCACGGCATTCACCATGTGAAAGGGCCTCTGGAGTGTTGTGCGATTGCGAGGAGCAGTCCACATGACATCCTCACAATTGCACGATGCTGCCAGGGCTGGCAGGCGCTGATCGCACACTATTTCATTTTCAGCTTGTAGCTGAAAATGGTAGCAATTGTGCATCGCTCCAGGGCGCCGCACGCACTTACCATGCATGTGGAGACTCCAGAGCCGTGGCACTTGCGCTTCCTGCTGTTACTGCAGGTTAGGCCTCCTTGGAGATAGCATAAAGATATAATTTTGATATCATAATTCGGCTTTCTTCCACCACCACCCTCCACGTGTTTGAGAGGCCCCCGGACAAGCACAGAACTAGGCTCGACCACCAAACGATGCCATATCCCAAGACAATAAAGGCAGGCCAGAAGTAGCCAGATCACCACTTTAGGAGACCTCTCCATAAACACCCTCATTATGTATGCTCGCTGTTTACAAAGGACGCCCTGCCCCGAGTAGGTAACTTGGCAAGCTGAATATTCAAAGGCCAAGCACTGAGTATTTGCATACTGTCTACCTCTTTGTCAATTCGGACTTAACTCAATCATGCTAAATTTTCACCTTTCCAAAGCTTTGTCTCACGCCCGAAACTCATTGTTTTCCCCAAGTACAGAATAGCCTGCAGTCACATTTCTCCCTTTAAAAATCCCTGATTCTGAGACCATCCTCGGATTGCTCCCGAGTTCCAGACCGCCTTGCTGCCGCTTTGCTTGGCGAGCTTCCCCTCAGCTCCACGTGCTGAGCCACATCGAACCCCAGCATCGCTCTCTATTCTTCCGGGCTTCAGGGCAGGTTTCATATCACCCAAATCAACTATCCCTCTCAAAAATCCCTCTATACCACTCCAACCTTTATTTTCCATAGTTACTTGTGTGATTGTGTGTTGCGTACACCGTATGTCTGTATTTAATAAAATCTCAATTATAAACTCCGGTGTGCTCCTTGGCTTGGCCTGACCCCACCTCGTAGACATTGGGTAAAAGATTCCACTGCGTTGCCCTGCCTCTCGCAGTGCTAGCTTGTGCTCTCAGCTAATTTCCCCAAACTTAGTTAATTGTGAGCGCATTTAGGTGCCCCCCCCGGGACCTCCAGTAAACAGGGTAACACTGCCCCAGTGCAGCCTGGGAAAATCCCAGGCTGCGCTGCAGAAGGAAGAGAAGAAGCCCTCATGCTGCCTGCTTGCCAGCAGGCAGCGGCTGTGGAGGCAAAGCAGTAGGGACATGAGAGCCTCTCACAAGAGGCTGCTCACACAATCCCCATGCCCCAGCACCGCAAAAAGGTAAGGTGCGGAAAGGGCCTTGGTAGCAGCATGGAGAAACTCAGAGCATGGCAGACCAAACAGGTCAGGCCACAACCTACACCTCCTCAAAATTGCAATGGTCTTCTGGTCATTTCCCACACATTATTCCTTCTCATTTATTTAGGAAGACAGACTAGGGAACACTTAATCTAGCCTGCTTGCTTCTAGACAGAAAGTGGATGCAGTAGAGGGTAAGTTCTGGTGCTATAACAACTGGGAGAGGAGCAAGAAGTTAACTGAGTTAATACAGAAAGTCTTGGAAAGTTACAGCAACAAATCAATTGAGCCTTACAAATTGTAGCAAGTTGCTGCTCTAATAGGTGAACTGGGCTGCACACAATCCTTTCCTCTTGACTGGAGCTGAGTTCACCCTCATCTCGCACCTGGAAATGAATGACAAAAACTGGAGACTCACTCTGTGTGTGTGTGTGTGTGTGTGCACGTGCCTTCAAGTCACCTATCAACTTAACAATTTCTTGGGATTTTCTTAAGCAAGAAATACTTGATTTTTCACTTCCTTCCTCTGAAATATAGTCTGCAACAGTTGGTATTTGTAGAGGGCTGACCCTGCCTGTCTTCCAAGATTGGCGAGAATCTGATGGTTTTAGAGTATTTAGACTCAGGACCAGACCCTGAAATCAGGCAATGCTAACCAAGGACATCTATCCACATTACCTCAAAGGTCAAATGGTAAATGAAAAAGGTAAAGGAGCGGGTAGTTTCTCAAGTAAATAGGCCCAATGTTGTTCAGGGTTTATTCTGTGATCACCTTGAGCTTTAAATTCCATTCACCCCGGTTAACAGAGATATCTGTGTTAAGCAGACTTCATCCACATCAAAATTCTCATCCAAGACTGATTGAACAGACCAATACATATTTTGGTATGAATGGGAATGCATAGCTGCATCAAGCACCAATTGTTGCTTATGCATGTCTAATTCTAACTATCGTTGGTAAAAGGCCAGTATTTCCAGCTGTTGTTTCTTTCCTATTTTTACACAAACTATCATTTTTCCTCTCACAAGGCCTTGATTAAAATGAGAGAAAGAAAGGAGAAAGCAGCCATCCTTCTGATTAGACAGTACTAGGGAAGTCTGAGTAAAACAGAATGATATTTAACAGAGAGTGTGGATATGATTCTGTTTTTACCCAAACGCTTTCCAGTAGTGTCTAATTTTTGAAAGATTCTGTAAGACTTTTATTTTGTATTTTTTAAAGGGAGAACAGAAAGGTAGTGATTTCAATTTGTCATACTAGACACCTCATTTCATCTGTGGTTTTTTACCTGCTTTAAAGTTCTATGGGTCCAATGTTACTGAATAAAATTTGTAGCGATAATAATCAGAGGCTGTACATAAGCTGAAAGGCCTTAAGCATAATCATCAAAAATCCCCAAAGTGGATTTGCACACAAGACTGCCATCCACTGAAAAAGTAGGTCCAGAGAAGTTATTCAATTTCTGATGGAATGTGGTAATAAGGAAAATGCATCCTTGATGTATAGCTGTCTACAAAACATGGTACATCTGGTCTTCTCTGATAATGTTTTCATTTAAAACACTACTTGGGAAGCATATTTTTCTCTTTTCTATCAACTTGCTGTGAATTTTTTTTTTAATTTCCTTTGCTTCTTGCAGATGGAGTTTTCTAAGTGGTTGAATAGGATGTTAAAATTAAAACTTGGTTTGGATGTGTAGGAAGTTTTTGGGGCATGCTGTGATGTTTGCAAAACACTTCAATGGCCAAGTCACTCATATTCCACTTTGAACTTTGAACATTTCCACACTACATTGTTATAGTGCTACTATTCCACTTTTAAGATCCTGTGGAATTCTGGGGTTTGTAGTTTACTGAGGCCAAAGATCTCTCTGGTTGAGAATTCTAAATGTGCATCCCGAACCTACAAACCCCAGAATTCCATAGGATGTTGTAAGTGGAATAACAGACTATAACAGTGTAGTGCAGAAATGGCCTTGATGTTAGTGTTAATTAGAGCATGAAGAGTATTTGCCAAATTCCTTGTTCTCAACAAAAAGTGTGTCCTATCAGGACAACTGTATACTGCCACAAGATCTTTTCATATTTTTAGGATTTTTTTTTCCACAAAAAGTGCTGTCACAAAAGCCTTTTATTTCTGGACAGAAACTTGATTTTGCATGCAAAAATCAGTGTTTTCCACAGAGAACGGTGCATTTGGAGCAAAACACACATTATTATGGGCAAATTACCCCCTTTTTAGTAAAACCATGTTTTAAGTTTTTGTTTTTGCCAAATTAAGAGTTTGTACTTTTTTTCTTTTTCTTTTTCTTTCTTTCTTTCTTTTTTTTTTTTTTTTGCAAAATATAAATGTGTGTGTGTGTGTGTGTGTAAAGTCTCAGAATATGGAAAGTCACTGACAAATGTAAAGTCGAAGGCTTTCACGGCTGGAATCCATAGGTTGCTGTGGGTTTTCCGGGTTTTGAGGCCATGTTCTATTAGTATTTTGTCCTGATGTTTTGCCTGCATCTGTGGCTGGCATCTTCAGAGGATCTGGTGGCATGGAAGTGAAACAGAGTATATATACTTGTGTAGTCCCCTGGGTGGGAGGGAGCAATTTACATGTGTTACAGTTGGCCTATTGTTAAATGGGATATCCCCCAGGGTTGTATTGCTGGTCAGGGGATATGTATAACAGTGCACAAAGTACATTAGCAGCCCATTGTGTTGTTCCCTGTCAAGGGATCTTCAGGGTCTGTGTGGTGTTCATTGGCATGTTTTTGAGTCTTGATTTTAGTGTTCTTCAGTACTGGTAGCCAGATTTTGTTTACTTTCCGAGTTTCTTCTTTCCTGTTGAAATTGTCATTGACAAATGCAAGGAAACTCTAGTACTCTTGCCCAGTGAGGAGAAAACTTTTGCAAATATTCTTCCTTGCATGTACGAATAAAATAAACCAAAAAAGTACACCCCTAGGATTGGTACTATTTGAGCTGGAAATACTAAAATTCTGGATTGCTGCATAGTCAGAAGAGACTTCCAATATGCAAAACAAGTGAAGTGCTTTGGCAGGGGTCTGGCTTATACTATCCCAGTTCATGAACTGCCTGCCCACCATCATCTCTGTGTCAGCTCTGTAGCTTCATAGACGTAACTCCCATAGTTCTCCAAGGTAGTGGCTGCAAATGGGAGTAGTAGTCACCTAATACAATAAGTCTTAGGCTGTTTCCACACCTTACCTTTTCTCGGCGCTGGGATGCAGGGATCACGCAAGCAGCCTCCAGCGAGAGGCTCTCACGTCCCCGCTGCTTCAGCTCTGCATAAACTGCCTGCTCCTGAGCAGGCAGCACGAGAGCCCTGCCTCTTTCTTCTGCAGTGCAGCCTGGGGGTCTCCCAGGCTGTGCTGGGGAAGGAAGTGCGACTGCCACGGCTCCGGAGGCTTCACACGCACAGCAAGTGTGCGCAGGGCCCTGGAGCAATGCGCAATCGTGCACCATTTTCAGCTGAAAGCCGAAAATGGAAAAGTGTGCGAGCAGCGCCTGCCCTACCCTGGAGCATCGCACAATTGTGAGTACGTCGTTCAGATCGCTCCTTACAATTGTACGACGCTCCAGGCGCCCTTTCGCATGGCAAATGCCGTGCAAAAAGGGCCTAAGTCTGAGGCCATTTCTACACTACACTGTTATAGTGCTATTATTCCACTTTCAACATCCTGTGGAATTCTGGGGTTTGTAGTTTACTGAGGCCAAAGAGGTCTCTGGCTGAGAATTCTAAAGGCCCCTCCCTAAACTGCAAACTCCAGGAATCCATAGGATGTTGATAATAGAATAATAGCACTATAACAGCATAGAGCGGAAATGGCCTGAGTAAATATGTACTGAATTATATGATGCGTATCCAAATATTAAGGATCTAAATATGTGCTTTTGTTTATTTTATTTAATTTTATTTGGCTTTGTTTGTTTATAGGTAAAAGTGAAGGATTTCAAAAATGTTCTCCCCATTGGAGACCAGGGTTCAGTTTCCTACTCAGCCATGGAAACCTACAGGGTGACCTTGGGCACATCACACACTCTCAGCCCCAGAAAACCCTGTGATAGGTTTGCCTTAGGGTGCCCATAAGTCAGAAGGAACTCAAAGGCGCACAACAATTTTTCATATTCATAGCAGTCCTTCATACACTTGCTGAGGACACAAATGGTAGGGGACGTGGCTGCTGTACACATGAAAAAGAAGATGCAAGGCCTTTCCACACACCTTTGTAAGCCTCTCACATATTGTCCCAGTGCACCAAGGGACTTATTTGAACTCCTCTCCTTGCTGAAGGCCAGTATTTCAGTGGGACATTGCTGCAGCAGTTAAGTAATTGATGATTACTTAAAAGGAGGTAGAAACTGGACATATGTGATCCTGGTCTGCATCAACCCCCACTGTTTTGCTTTGTTAGCAGCAGCCTCTGAACCAGGGATGTTTGACTGTGCAATAGAACTCTTGAATTCCAGCAACATTATTCTTTGAAAACTACAGCTATTCTTAATTCAACCCAGGGCAGAGGTGCTCTGCTGAACTGGGATCCCATCCAATGAAGAGAAATTATGGTATTGCTGCAAACTCACAACAGTTTATTTTTGCAATAGAGACATCCTTTCTCTCATCAAGAATGAGACCATTTATCTCCTTGCCGAAAATAACTCAGTACAGCCTGACAACTCTTTCCTATTTGGTTGGAACTTTAGACAGTATTGTTGCTGAAACCTTCTTCATTATATATTATAGGCCCTTTTCGCATGGCATTTTCGATGCAAAAGGGCCCTCGAGTGACATGCACATGTGAGGAATGGTCCACATGATGCACTCACATTTGCACGATGCTCCAGGGCCTGGCAGGGACCGCTCCTGCATTTTTTCATTTTCAGCTTGAAGCCGAAAATGGTGCACGGTCACGCATCACTCTGGGGCCCCACGCGCACTTACCTTGCATGCGGAGCCTCAGGAGCTGGGCCAGTCGTGCTTCCTGTCCAGTGCAGCCTGGGAAGATCCCAGGCTGCACTGCAAACGGAAGAGGCAGAGTTCTCATGCGAGCACGAAGCTCATGCGGAGCCGAAGAAGCAGGGAGACGAGAGCCTCTCTCCAGAGGCTGCTCACACGAGCCCTGCATCCCAGCACCATGAAAAGGTAAGGTGCAAAAAGGGTCACAGTCATGAAGTTGTGCCACTTAAAGAAAAGATTTGAAGCTCTATTGATTTTCCAGCAGGGATTTGTCAAAGTTTCAGACTGGAAAATGGATCATTGTATGTTGCTAAAAACCATAGTGTTAATAGTTAAAATACAAACACACCTTTGTTCACTTTTAAGTTTAAATTTGTAGATACTTTCAAGGACAGTAAATCTGAAAAAGTTATCATCTGTCAGACTGATTGGCCAATTCACATCTATATTTATCAACGCTGATGCTTCCTAATCTGCCAGAGGTTGTACATGGATTGTTTGAACATCATCTTCCCCATCTAGTTTAGCATTTGGGGATAAGACAATTGTTCCCAGGATTTACAGTATAACAATATTAGAAACAACTGGAACTCAACTGTGGCCCCATACATGTTGGATTGTTACTAGAGATATTTTTCATTGTTGTTCAAAAGCTACATGACAAGTTTTGGAAAAAGAGTGAATTCTAGGTTGGGGGAAGGATATGTTAACAAAGACTGTGAGGCAAAACTCTACTATCAAAATGACAGGGTGAAATTAAAATTTGGAATAAGGCTGACTAATGAGAGAATAAACTTATCAGCAAAGCTACTGTTGTTAAAAAAAAGTTAAAAACACATTTTGTATTCTGATATAGAAAAAGACCTACTCCTTTCTTAATTGTTATAGATGTTTTTGCTTCCCCCCCCCAATTCGGAGCATGCTTAAATACACCAAAGTAGGCCACTTTGATACTAAGCTTCCCCTATAAGGGAAACCTATAGAATTTCCCAATTATACACATCTAACTATCCCAAGATCATCATATAACAATCAGAGTGGGAAAAGTTATTTTTCTTTATGGACTACAAATCCCAGAATCCAGTAGTCAGTTCTGATCATGATCTTAGTACAGTATTTAGAATAAAAAAGCCCAAAGGGGTAATTTCCCCCCTAAAAAAAAGATTCAAGGAGGATCATAGAATCATAGAACCATAAAGGCAACAACATCAGCTTCTCCTCCTCCACCCATATCCTTCATGTGCTGGTGTGCAGCCAGTCACCCCCTTAGAATCATAGAGCTCAAAAAGACCACAAGGGCCATCGAGTCCAATCCCCTGCCATGCAGGAATATGCATCAAAGCATTCCTGACAGATGGTCACCCAACCTTCATTTAAAAACCTCCAAAGAAGGAGAGAGTTCACTGCACTCCAAGGCAGCATATTCCCCTGTTGAAATGCTCTTACCATCAGGAAGTTCTTCCTGATGTGTAAGTGGAATCTCTTTTCTTGAAGTTTGAAGCCTTCACTCTGTGTCCTAGTCTCTGAAAACAGGCTTGTGTTACTGCAGGTTAGGCCTCCTTGAAGATAGCATAAAGATATCATTTTGATATGAATAATTTGGGTCTCTTCCACCATGCCTCTCCACGTGTTTGTGAAGCCCCTGGACAAGCACAGAACTAGGCTCGGCCATCAAACGCTGCAATATCCCAAAACAATACAGGCAGGCCAGAAATAGCCAGATCACTGCTTTAGGAGACCTCTCTGCAAACACCCTTATTATGTATGCATGCTGTTTACAAAGGACTCCCTGCCCCGAGCAGGCAATTTGGCAAGCTGAATACTCAAAGGCCAAGCACTGAGCATTTGCATACTGTCTACCTCTTTGTCAATTCGGACCTAACTCAATCATGCTAAATTTTGACCTTTCCAAAGCAAGACGCACCCGAAACTCATTGTTTTCCCCAAGTATGGAATAGTCTGCAATCACATTTCTCCCTATAAAAACCCCTGATTCCGAGACCATCCTCGGATTGCTCCCGAGTTCCAGACCGCCTTCCTGCCGCTTTGCTTGGCAAGCTTTCCCTCAGCTCCACAGGCTGAGCCACATCGAACCCCAGCATCGCTCTCTATTCTTCCGGGCTTCAGGGCAGGTTTCGTATCACCCAAATCAACTATCCCTCTCAAAAATCCCCCTATACCACTCCAGCCTTTATTTTCCTTAGTTACTTGTGTGATTGTGTGTTGCATATACCATGTGTCTGTATTTAATAAAATCTCAATTATAAACTCCAGTGTGCTCCTTGGCTTGGCCAGGCCCCGTAGACATTGGGTAAAAGATTCCTCTGCATTGCCCTGCCTCTCTCAGTGTTAGCTTGTACTCTCAGCTAATTTCCCCAAACTTAGTTAATTGTGAGCGCATTTAGGTGTCCCTCTCAGGACCCCCAGTAAACAGGGTAACACTTGCCCCATCCTCCATATGACATCCCTTCAAATATTTAAACATAGCTATCATATCACCTCCTAACCTTCTCTTCTCCAGGCTAAATATACCCATCTCCCTTAGCCGCTCCTCGTAGAACGTGGTTTCCACACTTTGTACCGTTTTGGGTCCCCTCCTCTGGACATGTTAAAGCTTGTCAATGTCCTTCCTGAACTGTGGTGCCCAGAATTGGACACGATATTCCAAGTGGGCTCTGACCAAGGCAGAATAGAGTGGTAAATAGTTTGAGGAGGATTGAAGCTGATGTGACTGTTCAGATAGAATGAAGTACTGTAGGGAAGTGGCAGTAGGGGTGGCAACATGAAGCATCCTAGAAGGAGGAGCACTCTGCTCTCTAGCATTTCATTAAAGGCTCTATGTAATATTTTTCGTGGTTTATTATTGCCCCATTGTTTTGCATGTTGCTTTAGAGTTCAATAAAGAGAGGCTTATAGTTCAACATAGGAAAGGAATGGGAAGAAAGTTAGGGCAGGGCTTAACAGTGGGTGAACGTGTGCTTGTTTCAGTTACATGTACTGAGACTCTGTTACAGTAAGAAACAAGATCTAGGGATTGTGCCAAAGGCCTCATGACTGAATCATTTAAATTAGCTAAGTCTGCACTATGTAGTGCATTCATTCATTTAGAACCCTGTGATTGATTAAAACAAGGCATCTGTGATTACCTGACACCAACTGTGAATAACATTTAATACATATATTTAGAAGAAGTAAAGCTAACATTTCTCTTCGTTCTAAGACAAGAGGAAATCTCACTTTTAAGCTGGTGTTCCTTGTACTGTCCCAAAACAAAGAATGCTTTTTTCTTCAGAATTAATTTTTCTTCATATGCAACTGTATCATCATATATTATTTGCAAAGTCATCTAGAATGTATTAAATGTTGCAGGGATGAAAAATAAATTAGGTTGATCATCTCTGTATGCTTACAATTTAAAGAAAATCTTACAGTGTTCTTACATAGAATGAGAAAACAAAAGAAGGGATTGAAATTATGCAGCTTTAAATAATTAGCAATTTATGAGTGATTTAATTTTAAAAAATCAATTACATATTTAAAAAAAAAACCAAAATCAGGGAGAAGCCCCCAAATTAGAGCGTAACCATTTATTTTAAAATATTTAGCCTCAAATTCCATTTGCAGTATGGAATTTTCCAAATAGTTAGAGAATGTTCAAATGAGATGTGTTCAACAGGCGTAATTGTACAGTTTAATAGTTTAACACGTTATCCAAAACTAAGACTGTGCACATATGAAATGAAGTAATCAGGTCAAGTAAGCCTTGCATAAATAGATAAACACCTTTGACACACCATTTGAAGGCTTAATCCAAAATATGTCTAGAAATTACTACTTTTTTACTAGCTTCCAATTTTCCTGAAATTTCTATTTTGGTGGCTATATTATAAGATCCTCCTATACCCTTTTTAACGTGCTGGGCATAGCTGGAAATGCACATTTATCTGCTCAATCCTTTTCTCCCTGTTTTGCTTATTCACATATGATCACTAACAGATTGTGGAGGAAGCTGCCATTTACCTTGCCTGTTGTGAACAGCATACACAGCTACAATAGAATTCTGTTCTTTCCCAGCTCAAGTTTTATTGCTTTGGTGCTGCAACACAGCACCAAAAATCCTTGTTCCTCCAGCTCTCTTACACTATCTTTCTAATGCTGATGCTGCTAAAAACTTCCACCTGGACAGGAAAAAGGAGGTGGGCAGGTATAAAAACACTTTATAAAAAGGAGCTTTTTTTCGAAGACTTTATTGATTGAGGTATACTTGTTTTAAAATTTTTAAATAAGAAATAACACTTGCTTATTGTTTACTTAAACAACAGATCAGCAATTTATGCTATCTCAGATCTGCTAGTATCTGTCTGGTATTTATGCATGATTTTCTTTCTGCTATGTAAACACTGGAACTTACAACTGAATATCCAGTATTAGGACGAATGATGGCACCTTATTTGAATTGTGAATGGACACTTGAAACAGAGCAAAATCGTTCTCTTTTGTGTAAACCTGTGGGGTGTAAATTATGAAGGCCTCCAGAACTTGTTGGGGTGCAAGTCCTAGTGATCCTAGCCAACGTAGCCAATGGTGATGATTGCTGGGAGTTACAGTCCAACAATATATGGAACGGTGTGTTTTCAAGTAGGGTGAATGCTGATGCTGCTTGGAATTATGCAAGATACATTAACATTGTTGCTGATGATGCTGTTAAAGCTGGTACCTTTTGCCTACATTTTATGTAAAACTGGAAATGTTTCTGCCTAGGTTATGTTGATATCGGACTGATCCCAAAAGGCGCAAGGAACATCAAAGTGATAGAAGTGGCAGAAGCAGGGAATTTCCTTGCTTTACGGAGTGAGAATCCAGAGAAGTATTATCTGAATGGGGGTTTTATTATCCAATGGAACGGAGACTACAAAGTGGCAGGAACAGTATTTCAGTATGGGAGAAAAGGAGACCTGGAAAACCTCACTGCTCCTGGACCCACAAATGAATCTGTATGGCTACAGGTATGCCGCTGCATCAGATGCTGTAGCAAATCGCTATGGGGAGGGAGTGATGTTTTCTCTGTTGTTACTGGTTTCAATGCAGAGCAGGACATTTGGTGGGAAAATGGGAGAAGGCCTTCTCTGTGGCTGCTTCCACACTTTGGAACTCTTTCCCAGACAAGGTAGGAAAGCTCCTTTCTTTTCCTTTCAGCAGCTGGTTAAGATCTTTTAGCAAACCTTTGGAAACGATTTTATAAAAAAAGTGGGGGAGGAGGCTTTTAGGGTGCTGTACTGTTTTTAATCTATTTTAAAACAAGTTTTAATTGGCTTTAATTCTGTTGTTAATTTAATGCTGTTTTAATTAAAATCTTGATTTTGTATGTTTTTAGCCATATATATTTTATTGTTTTCTCTGTCTTTTTGATCACACTACACTGTTTGTTCTTGTTGTTGTGTGCCTTCAAGCTGTTTCCAATTTAAGGCGACCCTAAAGCAAACCCATCATGGGGTTTTCCGAGGCTGAGAGTGTGTGACATGCTTAGGGTCACCTAGTGGGTTTCCATGACTGAGCGGGGAATCGAGTCCTCACCCCCAGTGTCATAGTCCAACATTCAAATCACTCCACCGTACTGGCTCGTGTTACACTCTTATAGTGCTATATTCCACTTTAACTGTCACGGCAACATCTTGCAGAATGCTGGGGTTTGTAGTTTAGTGAGGCCCAAAGCTCTCTCACTGAGAATTCTAAATGCCCCTTCCTAAACAGCAAATCCCCTGATTCCATACAAGGTTGCAATGGCAGTAAAAGTGGAATATAGCTTTATGCCAGTATAGTGAGAAAGAGCCTTAGTATGCTGCTTTGAGACCCAACCTGGAAGAAAGGCGGGATATAAATAAAGAAATGGGTGGATGGATGGATTTCAACAGGTTTGTTTGTTTGTTTGTTTACCACACAGAATGAGGCTCATGTGCAAAATTGCCAGCTTTTGAACCCTTTAGCTGTACCTTTAGCAGTGGTTTGATGTGCAGCAGTCACCAACTGATAGCATCTACCAGCGTGACTTTGAATAATGTTCCCTGCTGTGTTCTACCCACAAGGCTATTGTTAAAGGCTGGTTCAAAAGCTGGAAAATCCTGTGTATATGCCAAGATTCCATCTTCTGTATAAGGAGTTTACACATGGGCAGCTGATCATCTTCTGCATCTGGTTACTCATAAAAATCAAGTGGAGTCCAGCAACAAAGTGTTGCAGTACAGGTTACTTCTGTTCTAGGGCCTTTCCACACTACACTGTTATAGTGCTATTATTCGACTTTTAGCATCCTATGCAATCCTGGGATTTGCAGTTTAGGAAGGGGCATTTTGCCCTTTGGCCATAGTAGACTACAAACCCCAGAATTCCACAGGATATAGAAAGTGAAATAATAGTGCTATAACAGTGTAGTGCAGAAAGGTCCCTAGTGACTTCATTCAATTTTCCTCCTCCTAGGTTTCCATTCCCTTTCCCACAAGACTCCGTCAGCCTTCTGTACTCTGAATAATAATAATAATAATAATAATAATAATAATAATAATAATAATAATAATAATTATTATTATTATTATTATTATTATTATTATTATTATTATTAATAATAATAATAATAATAATTATTAATAATTATTATTATTATTATTATTATTAATTATTATTATTATTATTATTATTATTATTATTATTATTATTATTATCCCGCCTCTCCCAGTGGATCGAGGCGGCATTACAAAAAAATATATAAATACATTAAAACATTAAAAATGTACCCCATCCTCCCCACCCACCAACCCTTCTATCCCCCTAAAACACATTAATTATTAAAAACAAATTAAAAACAAAATTAGAACAAAGAGACAAATGATGAGAGGCAGTGGAACACTAGTCTGGGAAGGCCCGTCGGAAGAGAACAGTCTTGACTGCTTTTTTAAAGCAGTCAAGACTGGTAATGTGCCGGGTCTCCTCCGGCAGGCCATTCCATAACTTAGGAGCGACAGAAGAAAAGATCCTCTGGGTAACTGCAGCCAACCTAGTTCTGACTGGCTGCAATAAATTCCTCCCAAAGGACCTTAGTGTGCAAGGCGGATTATATGGGAGAAGGCGATCCCGCAGGTAGGCTGGCCCCAAGCCATGAAGGGCTTTAAAGGTAAGAACCAACACCTTGTACTATGCCCGGAAACTAATAGGCAGCCAGTGTAAAGACTTCAGAATAAGTGTTATGTGGTCAGTTTTAGATCTTCCGGTGACCAACCTGGCTGCCATATTCTGAATTAATTGAAGTTTCCGGACTAAGCACATGGGTATGTGCTCGATATTCATTGCTCTGTTGGGTGTTGGTTTATTTTTCTTTCAGGTTTTTGGAAATGTGGATACATTATCCACACTCCCACCTTCAAATGATGAGTTACTCCATTAATTTTTCTGAGCAGCTATCACATCCATTTCTGGCCCATGGGAAAATAACTTGGAAATTCCCAGGAATCAGAAAATATCCACTCCAGATACTGAAAAATGTCTATTTTTCTGCCTATGCATCTCTTCATTCATCTTTCTTTTGCAGTTACTCCACTGGATTCTCTCTCAACCCAGTTTTCAATCTTTCTACCTTTATCCAGCATCCACTATGAACTGATCAAAATTATTTGTTAGTGAGCTATTTTAGAGTTCTCCTTCCCCTAGTGCAGGTGTGGATCTAAAGAAATTGTTAGGCTACAACTTCTAGTATTCTTCATAATGGGATATTCTGGTTAGGGCTGATGAGTTAAAGTCCCACAACATCTGATGACCAACAATTGCCTACCCTTCCATAGCAGTTCACTCTAGAGGTTTTTTGTACTTTAACAGGACTGTGCAACTTCTGATACCTGTGCAACTTCTGATACTGTGCAACTTCTGATACCTCCTTCTATGCATGGATGCTGCTGCTTTAGCTATATGCATGTGAATACTCTGTTGAATGAATAATATCTTGGTTGCGATTTCAAACCATTTCCACTGCAATCAGACACAACCCTTGGCCTGTTTCTCACTGAGAAAGTAACTTGTTCCTGGGCTGCCCCAGCACAGGTTACAGATCAGGGTTCATATTACTGAAAGTTTCTACACATGCATGCTCACACACACCCCTGCAAATAAAAAACTAGCATGTCAGGAAGAAAAGTGTGCTAGTACCAGCATCTGGAAAAGTATTTTGTAAATTGTTTTTGACAATTCCCCCAACTCCCCCAATGGTGGATTCTGATGGATTCTGGGAGTTGTTTTTCAAAAAAGTAACTTTTCCAAGTTCTGGCTAGAAGCAGCTGTCCCTTTAACATTGAATTTTTATAAGAGAATTTTACTGGACAGAGAAGCATTGAGTTGTATCAGCTACCATGTGCCGTCAAAAGTTGCTCAGTTTACTACCGTCAGAACATAGTACAGATGGAGAAAGAAGGTGATCAAATGGCAGGAGTTTGGTGCATTCAGGGAATGATATAAACAATCCCAACAAATGTATATGCCTGTATTTCTAATTATCTCTATCCATCCATCCATCCATCCATTTATCTGTTTGCCTCACAAAAGGAGACAAAAAGCATTCCCCACTATTTTTTATAGACATGAAGAACTCACGTCCCTTTTTTAAAATTTTGTTGGACTACAGTTCCCATAAACCCTGATGATTGGTCATCTTGCTGAGGGCTGATGGATATTTGAGGTTCTCAGCATCTGAGGAGTCACAAATTGGCTACCTTTGTTCCCATTCCAAATGTGAAACTTTCTTGCTTTCAGGTTTGCTTGGTACCATTTTGTGATCAGATTTAGACAAAATCACCTTTTTCAGCTCCTGTTTCAGGAAAATAATCCTGGAATAAAATATGAATACACTGTCCGTAAAGACTGGAGTTCAGAGAATGAAGTGGAGGAGCCGGAGTATTTTTGGCAATACGGGAGTTGGACAGGTTGCAGTGTGACTTGTGGACATGGTAAGAATACATTAGCACCTTCATTTCTCTCTCTTTTGCCAGCTGCTTTGGCCTTACCATTCATTATCTTAACAGCATGCCAATTAGGGAACAAATAGACCACTCAGGGTTGACAAATGGAATTTAATTAACACCTGTCTTGAACCACATGACCCTGCATAGGCCATCCTGTAGAAAATCAGCATATTGACAGCCGCTCTGAGAGGTTGTTAATCAGTGATTAGTTGAATGTGATGTTAAACAATTTAGCTTGGAATTTTGCCCTTCAAGACAACAATGCAGAGAGGTTTTTTTGACTTCTCTCTCCCTTGATTTAATTAAATGAGCATTTTGCATCTTTCTATGCAAAAATGAACAATATTTTCACATGCTTTTCAAAATCAGAAAGCTAATATTTTTTTAAAAAATAGAAAAGATATTTGTTAAACATTTATATAGCCGTTCAAGACTGTCCAAAGCCAACCATGGCTGATGAAATAGTTTGGTGGTTGTCAGTGCTGGCTGCCATTGTGAAGTGATCGGTGCAGGAGAGCAATACTCATCCTTGTCAGAAATGCTAAAGTGGTTGTAGAAGCAAGAAGTAACTGCTAGTAGCCCCTCCATGAAAGCATGCATTGCTGGCTGGCTGGCTGGCTGACTGGCTACCTTTCTTTGATCTCAGCAGTCCAGGGTCTCCTGTGGAGTAGGTGGGCAACTGTGGAGGGCACAGGGACCGCATGTGCCCAGTGGGCTGCACTCACTTAAAAATCAGCTTTCATATGGCTGAAGTGACTAGTGGTCTCTGGTTTTAGTTATTTTTTAGCCTGTTTTCACAGTGTTTGTGGTGATGAGAATTGGAGGGCAGGTAGGACTGTGGTTTGTGGTTCGGGGATTGAGGCTCCTGAAATTTGGGGAGTATACTTGGCTTTAGGGGTGCTTTGGTAGAAGGGGGATAGCAAAAATGTCCCTGGGAAGCTGCAGTTTTCCCACCTCTGGACTAGCCTGTCACCAACCACATACTTGCATGGTGCTGATTGAGTTACCCATACCTCTGCTGCCACCTCCTGTTAAGAGGATGGTAATTCTTCTCCATCCCTGTGATGGTGATTTCTGCTAGCAAACTACTTTCTGTTTTTGGTAAACACAGTTTAGTGGACTGAATTCTAAAATGTGGTTAATCTTAATGATAGTTATTAAGGGCTGTTGCCCTTCAGCTCCAAGCTGTCTTGGATGAAACAGATTATCTAGATCCATTTCAAACTGGCTTCAGGGCAGGATATGGAGTTGAGACTGCCATGGTCGCCTTAGTGGATGATCTACGCCTAGGTATCGACAGGGGAAGTGTGACCCTGCTGGTACTCCTGGACCTCTCAGCGGCTTTCGATACCATAGACCACGGTATCCTTCTGGAACGCCTGAGAGGGCTGGGGATCGGAGGCACTGCACTTAAGTGGTTCCGGTCCTATCTCTCAGGTAGATACCAGATGGTGATGCTTGGGGACAGCTGCTCCTCGAAAAAGGAGCTTAAATCTGGCGTCCCTCAGGGCGCCGTCCTGTCCCCAATGCTATTTAACATCTACATGAAACCGCTGGGAGAGATCATCAGGAGGCATGGAGCAAGGTGCTATCAGTATGCTGATGACACCCAGATATATCTCTCCATGCCTCGGATAACAGCATCAACTAAGGATGGCATCTCACCTCTAAATGAATGCCTAGAAGCAGTAATGGACTGGATGAGGAAAAACAGACTGAAGCTGAATCCAGATAAGACGGAGGTACTTGCTGTTAGGGGCCCCAGCCCAGGTATAGAGGTTTGTCAACCAGTTCTAGACGGGGTCACACTTCCCCTGAAAGACTGTGTCCGCAGCTTGGGAGTGCTCCTGGACTCGCCGCTTCAGATGACAGCTCAAATTGATGCGGCAGCCAGGAGTGCCTGCTATCAGCTTCGGCTGATACGCCAGCTGCGCCCCTTCCTGGACTTGGAACACCTAAAAACAGTGGTACATGCGCTGGTAACTTCACGATTTGACTTCTGTAATGCGCTCTACATAGGGCTACCCATGTGCTTAGTTCGGAAACTTCAATTAATTCGGAATATGGCAGCCAGGTTGGTCACCGGAACATCTAAAAGTGACCACATAACACCAATTCTGAAGTCTTTACACTGGCTGCCTATTCGTTTCCGGGCACAGTACAAGGTGTTGGTTTTTACCTTTAAAGCCCTTCATGGCTTGGGGCCAGCCTACCTGCGGGATCGCCTTCTCCCATACAATCCGCCCCGCACACTAAGGTCCTCTGGGAGGAATTTACTGCAGCCAATCAGAACTAGGTTGGCTGCAGTTACCCAGAGGACCTTTTCTTCTGTCGCTCCCAAGTTATGGAATGGCCTGCCGGAGGAGACCCGGCACATTACCAGTCTTGACTGCTTTAAAAAAGCAGTCAAGACCGTTCTCTTCCGACAGGCCTTCCCAGATTAGTGTTCCACCGCCTCTCATCATTGTCTTCTGTGTTAATCTTGTTTTTAATTTGTTTTAATTAACTAATATGTTTTAGGGGGATAGAAGGGTTGGAGGGTGGGGAGGATAGGGTGCGTTTTAATGTTTTAATGTTTTTATATATTTTTGTAATGCCGCCTCGATCCATTGGGAGAGGCGGGATAGAAATAAATTTTATTATTATTATTATTATTATTATTATTATTATTATTATTATTATTATTATTTGAAACTAGCAAACTTCATAACTGATGGCTATATTTAACAAACCATTGTTAAGACAAACCACAGTTTCTCTGGGTTCAGATGTCCTGATACGTTGAGGTTGGGCAAAAGTTTTGAATATCTCCTCCTAGCTATGCTGAAGAAAGGAAGCGTATACAAGCTAAATGGGAGGTTAAGCTGATTCTTATATCAATAAACCAAAGTTAATTCTAGCATCTGAAAGAAGCTGGTATCTCAGCTGAGAGCTCACTTAAGACATCTACTGAGTCTATCACTAATGTTCATCAAAAACACACAACAGTCTGCATCAGTTCTCCTGACCACACATGTAAATACAGTCCTCTCTCCACATTTGTGGGTTTGACATTTGCGAATTTGATTATTCGCAAGTGTGCATGCTTCCCACCCCCAATTCTCCTCCTCCCATTCCTATGCATTTTGTCCTGTGGTGAGTTCTCTGAGACAAAACAGAAGGAAATGGTTGGGGGGAAGGTTCCTGTGAACCTTCTTTTCCCCCTGCAGAGTTTCCTTCCCCCTCCCCGTGCATTTTGCCACAGTGCAGAGAACTCACACTGAGGCAAAACAGGAGGGAATGGTGGGGGGAGGCTTCCAAGAGTCTTCCTTTCGTCCTCCAGAGTTTCTCCCCTCTCATTCCTATGCCTTTCCCCCAGCATGCAGATCTTGCACTGAAGCAAAACAGAAAGGCATGGATTGGGAGAGAGGCTCCCAGGAGCTTTCCTTTCCTCCTCCAGAGCTTCCCCTTCCCTTCTCATTCATTTTCTCCACTCTTGGGCAAAATGCATGGGAAGGGGGAGGGGGGAATCTGAGAAGGAGAGGAACCATCGTGGGAACCTTCCCAATCCCTATTCCCTTTCATTTTGCATGGGAACGGAAAGGGGGGAGCCCTAGAAGGAAACGGGAGGAGGAGCAGATGGGTGAGTTATTTGCATTTTTTTAGCTTTTTGGGAGGTTCTATGCCCCCAAACCCTTGTGAATGTGGAGGGAGGATTGTATAAGTTTAGCTTTCTTTGGCGTTATTTTTTTTTTATATTGTAAAAGCTGGAATTTTTTCACAATTTAACAGAAGAAAGGAGAAGATGAATGCAGAAAGGAGAAAATACAGTGAGTCCTCAGTCTCTGTTAGGGTTTGGTTCCAGGACCTCCTGTGGATACCAAAATCTGTGGATTCTCAGATCCCACTATATACAATGGTGTAGAAAATGGTGAAGAACTCAAAGATTTGTTTTGGGAGGGATTTTTTTTTCCCTTAAGATTTTTGAGCTGTGGATGTTTGAATCCACAGGAAGGCCAACTATATGAGGATATATTCTTTAAAAAAAGCTATATGTGATAAATTTCTGCCTGCTGTGATGGGTTTGCAGAACCTCTGCAAACTAAAATGATGCCACTAAATGTGACCCCAGTGCAAGCCCTACTGGCAGGTGAACTGAAACAGAAGATGCAGTGGCAGAGCTTGGAGTGGGAGGAGGGGGGTGGGGCTATGGCGTGAGGGGCATGGCCACTGGGGGGGCATGGCTGCAGTGTATGGAAGTGTGGCCAGGGTGTGGGGGGACATGGCCAGGGCACACAGGGGCTACTGGCCAGGATGCCCCAAAAACATTGCCACCTGGGGTGAATCACCACCCCACCCTCTATCCCTACACAACTGAGAAGATGCTGTTGGCAGGAGGTATAGAGCAGTGGTGAGGCTTTGGGACTGTGTGTGCAGTGTAACCTGGCCATTGACCTATAACTTCCTGTCCTGTCACCATTGTTGAACTAACTCAGTGGCCAGACTAGTTGACCTTTCAGTAAGGTGGTACCAACTTGTGCTTTACTTCAGGCAGGAAAAAGAACTTGATCCTGACATCTGTGGAGCGGATTTATTATTGGGGAGCTACTGTAGGGTATGTAGTAATCACAAAAATCAGTCCAATAACGAAGTCTATTCCGGAGTTTGAATACATTATATTTGTTTTATAATCCTCAGAATTCACTAGCAGCCATGCCATCAGGGAAATTCTGGGAGGTGTTGTCCCCTGCAAAAAAGTAATTTTTGCAAGCACTGGAAAACTAATTGCAACTCTTTAGAATCAAAATGGAAAACTTGCCCAGCTATGACAGGGGATGTATTTTCTTGTAGTTATGGCACATGTGCACAGATTTGCTACAATACCTTTGTCGATAACGTAACAAGAGCTACGCAGTCCCTTTTTTATTGCTGTACCCTTGCACGAATCTTGCTAGATGCTTGATGTGTCGCCCCTGACATTTCTACTCATTTTATGATGATAATGACTTAACTACCCTAAAGGAAATTACTTTATAACTTATTAGGTTGGATAGCTAATTAAGATGTGTCCTGGCTTTTCTCTTTCAGTTAAATTAATGGATAAACAATTAGCTATTTGCCTGAGTCATAAGTGCATTGTAAATTGGGCACTGCTGAAGGTCAAATCTAACCTGAGTCATTTTGCTGGCTTGGTTGAAGTTGCCCCCTCTCCCCATTCCACGTGCAGAACTTCACTGGACTGACAGTTGAATCCTCCTTTAACATCCTTCTCTACATCAGAGGCAGCAGGTTAAGTTTGGGGATGCAAAATATACCCAGCTCTGTCCTTCAACAGAGGGGAACAAACAGCAGGAGCTCAGGAGGAACAGTCAGGGGTTCCCGTTGCTGCCCTTCCACCTGTGCTGCCTGAGGCAAATGTTTCACTCTGTCTAGTAACAGTGCCAGCCCTGCTCAATCTTTCTGGGATTCATGCAGGTTGTGGTGCCAAGTGGTAACAAGACACTCCATCCTAAATAAAAGAAAATTGATACCGAATATATCAATATTAACTCCGATAGTAATGATGGAAAAATTTCCAATAAATTTAAGAGAAATAATAGAGAAAGAAATAAAAAAACAAAAAATATATAGATTAAAAGATTGGATGAAAATAATGATAAATAAAGAAAGAATGAAAGAGAGATTGCAGGAAACTAAGATATCTTGGTTAAATTATATACAACTAGAGCAATGGACAAAGAGTATGAAAAGATATGTTAAGGATTTTAAAGAATATACTAAATTTGAACAAATTATTATTCAAAGAGAAAATATGCAAGAAAATGAAATACTAAAAGGTACAACAAGTGAAATATATAAAATATTAGCAAAAGAACAAGAAGAGGATTATCTTAGAAAAATATGGGAGGAAGAGACAGTACAAACTATAGATATACAAGAATGGAGAAAAATTTGGGAACAACGCCATTTAAAAAAATTATCAATAAGAATAAAAGAGAATTATTATAAAATAGTTTGGAAATGGTACTTGACTCCAGTGAAATTAAATCAAATAGATGAGAAATATTCAAGATTGTGTTGGAGAGGATGTCAAGAAATTGGTACATATATGCATATGTGGTGGAATTGCAACAAGATAAAGGAATTTTGGCAAAAGGTTTTTAAAGAGATAAAAGAGATTATAGGATTAGAAATACCAGTATGTCCAAATATAGCGTTGTTGTCCATATATAATAAGGTAGAGTGTACTCAGACAAAGAAAGAATTAATAACAAATTTGTTAACTGCAGCGAGATTAATAATAGCAAAAAAATGGAAGACAAATGAAAAATTTCAAATAGAAGAATGGTATAAAGAAGTGTGGAAAATTGCAATTAATGATAAACTAACATGTAGAATTAGGTTTATGAAAGGTTTGGTAAAAACAAATGATTTTGAAGAAATTTGGAAAATATTTTTAGAAAAAGTTCTGAAAAGAGATGGTAATGCTACCCTGTTAAAAGAAGAATGGCAATTTTGGAAAGTGGATTAAATAAAAAGTTGGCTCTGGGGGGTGGTTTTTTTTATTATTATTATTACTTTTATCTTTTATTTTGTATTTTTATATTGTTTATTATCTGTGTGTGTTAAACTTGTGATTTATAGATGTAATTTGATATGTGATGTTCAATGTTTAAAAGGGGGGAAAAAGTTAAAAGGTAATTGGTTTTAGAGAGAGGTTATTATTAGAGATATTAAGTAATAAGTTTATAATTAATAATAGTAAGAGATTAAATGGGAGTGAAAAATATTGAATTAAGAGTGAAAGTTTAATAATAAAAATGAATATAATGAAAATAAGAATTGAAGATACGTAACAAAAATGTATAAGTTGTATGAATGGAACAAGCTGAACAAGTTTATGATTTTAGGGGAAGGGAAAAACAATAATATAAGTTTGCATTGTTTAAAAGAAGGAAAAAAATTTTTGTTTTGTTTTGTTTGTTTGTTTGTTTTTTAATTCACTATTATGTATAACACATGGTGTTTTATTTTTCGTTTGTTTTGTGTTATAGTTTAATAAAATTAAAAAAAAAAAAGACACTCCATCCTGGTCAGTTTTGTTCCCGGCTACTTGTCAAGAAAGCGAGGAGAAGATGATTTCCCCCTCATATCTTTCACTTTCTTTTTTAATATTGTGTGCTATACTTATACATTTGCATTGAGCTCCTCCATTTAAAAAATGGATTCTCTCCCCTGGGCTGGGTTCCCTCTGAGTACTACCCTCCGACCTAGAGGGAACTGCCTCCTTGTATAACCAGAGATTGGAAAACACACTTTTTTTTTTTTTTTTTTTGACTACAGGTCTGAGAATCTCGTAGCTGACATGGCCACTGTTAGCCTATCTGAGGACTTGGGCCATTGGAAAGTGCTCGGCAACCCCAAACGGGCTGTCACCTGCTGCTCTCATATTTAGAATTCTTCACCTGTGGAAAGCCCCTCATTGCATCACTGCTTCTGAATGCAACATATTTTTTCTTAATAGGTTTCCAAAGACAAACTGCTCGTTGTGTGAAAAAGGGGAAAGGTGTAGTGAAAAACCTGTTCTGTGATCCAGAAACACAACCAAATGGAAGACAAAAGAAATGTGTTGAGAAAGATTGTCCGCCAAGGTAACAGAGATATATCTATATTTATATACACATGTCAGCATATATGTGTAGCAGACAGAGAGAGAGAGAGAGCATAGCTGCACGATCACATGCATATAGATAACAAAGAAGCAGAATGAAATGAAAAGCAAAAGAAATACATTGAAAAAGACTGTTCACCAAGACAAGACATACAGAGAGAGAAAGACAAAAAGAAAATATTCTCTGATAATTATGACAGGGAATAATAATCTGTCAGAAGACTATATGTTTAGCCGCAGGCGTAATCACAAAAATGGCAAACAAAATGAACTACACCATATCAAAAAGAAAGGTGATAAAATAACGTAAGAGGGGGATAATCGCATGGAACAGGTATGGAGTTAAGAGAATGAGTTTCTATCCAGTTTCTTCTGTTTCAGTTCCACTCCAGCTATAAAATTACTGGGCAGCTAATCTTATATGACAAGCCACTGTCTCTTACCTCTAGCTGTATTTCTACCTAGAGCTAAATGTGACCTGCCTTAGAGGGCTGTCATAAGGCTAAATGACACTTAAGGGATATTATTGCCAGTTAATATTAACATTTTGTTATACTTTCCCAGTTAACCGGGAAGAAACATCTCTCAATTTTCACTGCAGGTTTCTTCCAGATGACTATTTAATTGTATAGTCTCCAGGTCCCATTTATTAAACATTACCAGATATTTGTTATCTTCCATTTGTAGTGCTTCCTTGCTTTCCTGCTGCTTGTTCTGTCTTCTTTTCTTTCCAGAGAAAATCTGTAAGAGAAGAAAAGACTTAAGAGCATTTGCAGTGTCCTTTAATTGGTAGCAGTAGGAACCCTCCATCTCAGACCATCGTGGGTTATTTCACAAACCTGGGCAGAAGGAGTATGGTGCAAAAACTGAGAGCAGAGCTTGCAAAAGTTGCTTTTTTTCTACAACAACTGGGATGCTAAGAGCTGTCATCCCCAAAAATGACTTTGCCAAGATTCAGTGAGAAAGATTAGAAGCCAATAAAGTAGATTCTGTTCAAAGAATACGGGACATTTCACTTTGGAAAAAGCAGGGCTGACCCAAGACATTTTGCTGCAAAGAGGTGGTGAAGCATAGGTGCCTCCCACTCATCCAGTTCAAGGTGGATTATTATCCAAAGTCAGCATTATTTTGGTAGGCAGAAAATCCCACAAGCATCTCTCCTTCTTCCTGCAGTAAAAATTATACATTAAATAACTAGCAATTTCCCTAATACCCCAGCTCTGATGCCCATCATAATCTTACCCAGTTGGGAAAAAAAACGTTTTGATTTTTTTTTCCACAAGCAAAGATAAATGCAAATCCACTTGAATAGTGACAAAACTAGACATGAACTAATTGGGTCACTGCCTGTTGTGCCTTTGGTTTTTTGTTTGCCAATAGCAGGTAAAGCAGGGTGGGACATGGGGATTAAATATTTTCTACACCATTGGTGGCCTGAGGAAAACCACACTCCGGCTCTTGCTTTTAGCTCCTGTGGGCACCAGTGGAATATCTCTTTCTTTGAGAAAGCAACCATGTAGGTAGAGGGCAAGAAGCATTTTTAAGGAGGAGAAAAAAGTTGTAACTCTCCTCCCCACTCACCATGACCTGACGAAAATCCTGCCCTGATGCACACACTATTATTTTGAATAATTGCTAGATCTCTGATTGCATCAAGATGTGTGGTCTGTCCATTGATAAAGAGTTCAGCTATTCTATATCTTGTTGCTATGGGGAATTCATCAACTGGTAGTCACTTTCCTGTGGACAAGCATCACTGTATTAGCTAGGCTGGTCCTCACATAAGAGACAGATGGTGCACCCTATCAACCCAGTGGAACTTGCCAGAGACCATGCTGTCCTGGCATAGACTTCAAGAGCCCTGGGTCACCTCCTCATCACTGTGAGGTAGATGAGTAGGTATCAGTATAGATGTGCCTGCTTTTAGCAATTGAAAATGAAAGCTGCAACCTCAGATGACACATATAGCACCATTTTCAGTTTGGCCCTGTGTTACATTTAGTGACATGCTGACAGTGCAATCCTGACATGTCTACTCAGAAGCAAGTCTCACTGAATTCAGTGGGGCAAAACCCTAGGTAAGTAAATGTAGGATTCCATCTTGAATCTGTTATTATATGTTCAACCATCATGTCCACCTTTTAACTGTGCTAATGGGTGGTATGTCTTGAACCTTAGCTTACAAAGCCCAGAGATAGTTTCATTGACTGAGAATATTTCTCCTGACCATTCTTTTGTCAGTGGTGGATTTTGGGACAGATCTTGCTGGTGTTACAAAGTAAACATTGAACATCTGTTAGAGGAATTTGCCATTTATTTTGCTAACATCTCAGTGGAGGAATGTCTGGGAATGTCATTAAACATGTAAACAGTTTGTTAAAGTATATGAATGCTACAGTGGAATGATTATTCAGTGCTAATTACTGGGAGGCCAGCTGACAGTATAATATGATTTGATAACAACTGGCCTCTGTAATAGCTGAGCATAAGCCAGAGACGTTCTGCATTTGGATTAAAAAGAATTGAAAATTGAGTTCTGGAGTCAGCAAGGAAAAGGAGAACAGCAATCCTATGCATATTTACATAAAAGTAAACTAAATATAAATTTAATTTATTCCCAAGGAAATGTGGTTAGGATTGCAAGCTTAATTGGTTAAGACACAGTTTGTGTTCTTTTGTCCTGTGGTCTCAGGGAAGCAACACAGAATTGGATTTATTTGATGCTTGCCAGATCTGCCTTGTAACTTAATGCCCATCTAGTACCAGCTAGAATTTGGAAAAGTCACTTCTCAGACTATAATTCCCAGAATTCCCCAGCATAACCAGGGTAGCTGGTGGATTCTGGAGCTTAGTCCAGAAAAGTAACTTTTCCATTCCCTGGTACCATCTATGCAAACTTCACTGTGGAAGAATGAATGTGATTCATGGAAAAGGAGTCTGAAGGTTTTGGAATTATATAAGAGTGTGGGCAAGCCTGTAAATAAGTGCAAACTATGCCCCCCCCATTTCTATGAACCAAATTTGAAATACATTGCATTGTACACTTGGACATTAAAAAAGCCAAATAATATAATTGGAATTACTTTAGGAATTCCCTTAATGCACACTGGTGACTGTGGTGCATCAGAACTGATGAGCACTGGTCAAGCTGTGCATGGAGATGGATACACAGTGACCACTTCTCTGGTTCCCTGACAGCCCCTTGCTGAATATGTACATTGCAAAAATACTCAATTCTGTTTCCCACAGAAGTAACTCCTTTTATGTAGATGTATGTCCGTTACTGAATTCTCATTTCTCACCTAGCCTACTCAAACACTTTTTATCCTTTCCCTTTCTCCCTCCCTTATAATTTCATTCTTTTCCCACCGCTCACCAATTTCTTTAGTTTACTAATTTAGTTTGCTCATTCCCACATGGATCTCTGTAAAAGTCCTGAGGTTAAGAGTTTCAGAATTCATTTTGCTTTAACGGATGAGAAGTCTATATATGCTATTCACTGTAGAACACAGGAGGAACATCTGGATGTCAAGAAGATACCTCTTCCCTAACAGAACTGTAATTACTGTTGAAATAATAGTACATCTCACCGTATTTAACTGGGAGAATACTTTGACCAGGTGACCTGTAAACCTGCTTTCCGTGCTGTTCTGAAATGGATTGGCAATTTCAACAGCTTTCCTTTCATCAAGTGCTATTATGTCAGCTTCAACTTCTTCTTCATGATTTTATCTCACATCATCCCTTTTTTCTTTCCCCCCTCTTTTTTCTATTTCTTCTTTTTTTTCTACTATTTATATCTGTATCTATTTTTTCTTCTCTGAATGTTAATTAAATTAGATCTTCATATTGATAGGATAAGACCTAGAGTTCTTAGGATAAGAAATAGAGTTCATAAAGATTAGGATTTTGTTTGGTGAAATAATTATTGTCTTACTGGGTTATATTAGTTACAAATAAGCACAAACTTATCTGTCTGTTTATTTATTTTACTTCTTCTCTTCAGTTAAATATTGAATAATACTACCATTTTTAGATTTACATTGTTGATTTATATTATATTATAGACTTATATTGGGTATATACATATAAACCTATTGTATTTCATGGTTGTACTGATTTACAGTGATGGTTGAACTTAATAAAAAAAAAAAACAACAACTTATGCTTACCCTGTGAATGGGAAACCTCCAAATTACCCCATTATCAACAACCTTGCTGAGACCTCCCAGACTCAGGGCTGTGGCTTCCTTGATTGAGTCTATTCACCAGTTTTGTGCCCTTCCTCTTTTCCTACTGCCTTCTACTTTGCCAAGCATTATTGCCTTTTCTAGTGAATCACGTTATCTCATGGTATGTCCAACAGTGGTGGAGCTTGGAGTGTGTGGAGGGGGGGTGGGAGGAGACGGTGCTACAGCATAGGGGGTGGGGCCTCTGTGCGTAGGAACATGGCCGCGGTGCATGGGGGCATGGCTACAGGTTCAGCCACCCCAAAAACATTGCTGCCTGGGGCAAAATGCCCCCATCACCTCCCCGTCCCTACACGACTGATGTCCAAAGTACAACAGTCTCAGCTTAGTCATCTTGGCTTCTGGGGATTGTTCAGGCTTGATTTCCTCTTGAATCCATTTATTTAACTTTTTGGCCACCCATGGCATCCACAGAACCTTTTTCCAGCACCACATTTCCCTTCATATGGTTCTTTATGTCCAAAGTGAACTGGGCAGCCCTTCAAACAGAGGATGCCATCAAATGGAAGCCTGTTTTCTGACAGCCTTTCATATAGTAGAGTAGGATACATGACTATCCTGCAACTGATATATTCTCTCAGTATGCTGGAAATCACCAGGATATTCTGAACAGCTTGCAGACACAAGAGGACAAACAAAAGAGGCTAGAGTAAGGGACTGTTTGGGATTGCTTGGTGGAAATCATGATCTAAGAAGATGCTATGCTTGTTTATCAGTTCATTACCAAGTACAGTTCTCCTTTCACATTTGTGGAGTTGTCCTCTGTGTATTTGATTATTTGCAAATGGGCATTCCCCCCCCGGATGCTCCTCCTCCCATTCCCATGCATTTTGACCCTACATGGAGAACTTGCACTGAGGCAAAACAGAAGGAAATAGGAGGGAAGCCCTACACGAGCTGTTCTTCCCCCTTCCAGAGCTCACCCCTTTCCTGTTCCCATGCAGAACTAAAGGGATGGAGGGGGGGAAAGGCCTGCACGAGTTCTCCATTCCAGAGCAAAATGCATAGGAATGGAAGGGGGAGATTGGGAAGGAGAGAGGAAATCTCATGCGGGCCTTCTCCTACCCCCATTTCCTTCCATTTTGCATGGAAATGGGAAGGGGAGAAGCCCTGGAAAGGAATGGGAGGGGAAGCAGGGGGAGTTATTCACGGTTTTTCCATTTTTCAAGAGTTCTGCACCCCAAACCCTCATGAAAGTGGAGGGAGAACTGTAGAATGTTCCTATTTTCTGTGAATTGATATTTACCAATGCAGTGGGCTGTGGACATCAATGGGTTATATAATTCCTGTGGATGAACCTATTTGCTTTTGAATAGATAGGCAACATTTTAAGAGTTGAGAACAAAACCTGTATAGGCTCTGTCTTCCTTCAAAGCAGTTAATATTCCCTGCACCAGTAACTAGCAAAGGCTGGCTCTCAGTCAGTGTGGATTAAAGAGCTTATCAATGCAGTATTAATGTATGGAGTAGGATTATGCAGACTTCCTAGGAAATGTCAAAGGTGTAGTCTACAGTAATTAAAGACGTGTGCAAAGGACCATGTTCTGCTTCTCTTTGCAAACTGTCTATCAAGCAGAAATGAATCCTTTGTCCTAGTGAGACAGTTGGTTTTTAATATGTAAGTTTCAAAGCTTGATTGGCTTGAGGACTTTATTACCAAAACACAAAATAGATTTGTTGCTGTGTGCCTTCAAGTTGTTTCCAACTTATGGCAGAGTTTCCTTGGCAAGATTTGTTCTAAGAGGGTCTGCCTTTGCCTTTCTCTGAGGCTAAGAGAGTATGACTTGCCCAGGGTCACCCAACAGAATTCCATGGCCAAGCAAGGATTTTCCACTAATTTTCCAATAATGTTTAGTTCTAGTCAATTTCCTACCTTTGCATTCCCATTGCCTGTGATTGCCAACATGTCCTGTTTTGGTGTGTGATCAGTTTCCTCTGGGACTCCAGCATAGAATCTTTCCGTTTCTTCCTCTTCTGCCTCTGTAGTTGGAGCACAAACTTGGACTATGAGACTTCCCTAAAGTTTCACTGATATTATTTGGTCAGACTCTGCATTATATCCCGTGACTGTTAGGACTGTTCTTCTTAGATTTTCATTACATGAATAAAACAATGTGTAATTATCTGACTGAAAATGCCCCATTTCTGTCCACTTCCTCAGTCAGCCCAAGCATTGCAATGCTTATATCTTCCATTTCTTGTTTTACAATGTCTAGTTTCCCCTGATTCATGCTTCTGATGTTGCATGTTCCTAAAATCTGTTGTGCAGATTCAGACTTTCCTTTCACTTCTGATCATGTCAAGAGCTAAACACTCTTTCAGCTTCAGTCCAATTGCATCATTAGCCGAAGTGCTACTTATGCTCTGCTCTTCCCCAGTACCTCACTGAGTGCCTTCCAACGTGAGAGTCTCATTTTCTGGCACTCTCTCTCTCATTTTGTTTTGGATTGTTTCATCATTGGGTTTTCAAGATAAAAGGTTTCAGGAACTGACCATTGCTGCCTTCTACACAGTACTAACAAGCATTAGCTATGTTACCACTGCTGTTGTCTCTGAGAGCTCTTCCTCCAGGGTTCCCTCCCATCTCCCCCCCTCCCCGCAACTCCTGCTGCCAGGGAGCTGTTTGGCACATTTGGTCTGGATCCTCAGCAAAAGCCTGTCTGACATGGGGGACACTACCAGCAGCACTGCTGCCATCAGCATACACTCTTTCCTTATAGAAGCACGTAATCCCACTACCACAGAAAGGTAGTGTCATGGTGGGATTGTTTTACTGACTGTTTTACTGTCATCAAAAAAGATACTCCAAGTTAATCAGGTGGTAGAAAGGTAGATAAATGCTCTGTGTGTGTGTGTGTGTGTACACTTACAAGAGCTGCAGATAACAATCGGTGTCTGTTCTCTGCGTATTAATATTGATATTGACATCTACTACTGTTACAGGCCAGTGAATATTCTGTTGCCAACTTTTCAGTCTGTTCATATAACTTTAAACTTGTTGACTTAATATGAGTTAATACAAACAGTGTGTGAGAGAGCGTGTGGCAGCAGAAAACTGGTTACAGTACAGGTCAGTCTAGAGAGTTTGAGAAGTTACAGTGCAAGTCAGTCTAGAAAGATTAAAAAAGTCACTTTAACTCTAGAGGAGAAAGCACCACAGATTCTGGAGAATACATGAACTGTGCCAAGTACTGTCATTTCCTGGATAACTTGACCTCACAGAAAACACTCTGGGTTCAAGTCGAAGTGTTTATTCTGAGCAAGCAAGTGACACAGCAACTTTCCCAAAATGTTGCTGAGACTATCGTATTTTGGATGGTTATAGGTTTTATCATTTGCCGTACAAATTTAGGGGCACATAGCAATGATTAGTGAAAATTATGAATGTCACATCACCCCACCAAAACCAGATTTTCCCAGACCCTTCTGATGTTTACATATATTTCTTCTTGGGAATGAGGACAAGTTCTTGTCCTCTTATCTTTTTCCTGCTTCTTCCCACCACACCTTCCAGGCTAGTTTCACATTCCACCTTTGTGATTTTCCCTTCTCCTTGCCAGATGTCCAGTGACTGCAGCAATTACCCTTTGGGCACCTTAGTGCCTTTCAAACCTACAACTGGATCCATAGTTGCAAACAGCAATTGGCAATTGCTACATTGCAGTGCTAGTTCCCCTTTCATCCATTAGCATACTATGGCCATTTCCGCACTGGACTATTATAGCCCGATGATTCCACTTTCAACATCCTATGGAATCCTGGGGTTTGCAGTTTAGGGAGGGGTCGGCTGGTACATGAGATGAGTACTGACTCCTACCATACCACAAGCAGAGTTCTGGAGAGATGTGTATTTTTATTGGATAAGAGATGATGTACTAGATATCTCTAGTGTACAACTCAGTTGTTAGCTAGTCAGTTTTGACTGGCCAACAAAGGCTGAGATAAAGTCCAAATCAGGCTGCTTTCATCATGCCTCCAGCAGAGAAGACGGTTGTTTATGACAGCCCTCCTGATAAACTAAAAACTCATGACTGCCACGATATGCTGCCCTACAATGCTGATTTATGCTAGTACTGATAAAGTTATAATAAGAATAGATATACTTACATAGTTATGAATGCTATTAAGATATAACAAGGAGAGTAACACTTGTATACCTGTGTAGTTATAGAAGCCTGCTAGGGCCGCGTAAAGTCCTCAGACAGATGAAGATATATTCTATCATTTATAATTGGCTAAGTTATAACATTAAGAGGATTATGAATATACAAGGGACAGAATTCTGTACAAGTAAAAGCCTTTAGGAAATGTTTGTATAACACCTTAGCAAACATTATTAGAAACTAAGAAATTATGAAGGAACTTGATGGTGGTGGTGGTGGTGGTGGTATTTATGATGGATAAAATACTATGTTAAATAGTTTAAAAGAATGATGTTTTTAGGTGAGTCAGTTATTACAAAGCCTGTTAAAGAGATACAAAGAGAGATCAAGATTCAGTTCGTATGAAAATCCCTATGAGAGTCTAACATCTTGATAGTTACATAATATAAAGTAATGATGTCTTGAGAGCGATGTAATGGTTTAGGCTTTGGAATATGACCCTAGAGACCAGGATTCAATTCACCGCTCAGTCGTGGAAGCTCACTGGGTGACTTTGGATGTATCACACACTCTCAGAAAACCCCATGACAGGCTCACCTTAGGATCACTGTAAGCCAGAAATTACTTGAAGGCACACAACAAAACAACAACAACAACAACAATGTTTAAGCTCTATGTCTAAGGAGAATGTATACATTTATATAGAATCATAGAATCATAGAGTTGGAAGAGACCACGGGGGCCATCCAGTCCAACCCCCTGCTATGCAGGAACACCCATCAAAGCACTCCCAACAGATGGCCATCCAGCCTCTGCTTAAAAACCTCCAAAGAAGGAGACTCCACCACACTCCCAGTTCCAACAACAAATGCTGCGCTGCTATGAATATTATAAGTATTCATTATAAGTATATGAATACTTATAATGGATAACAATAAAAAGTACTAAAAGTGCCTGCTCAGTTCCCACTGAAGTATCATGAAATTCCAACACTTAGGGAGGTTTAAGTGAAGTGTTAAAACTCTGACTATCTGGTTTAAGCACCATCATGAGCTGGGTCCCAAGATGACCAGAAGTTGATGGAAGAATCCAGAATTAGCTGTCAAATGGCAAGGGCTCTCAGTTCCTCAGTCTAAGAGATAGGGGTAGGGAGCCATGCCTGTTTCAGTACATATAGCAATCCTGAGAGCCAGCCTTAGTGTCCAATGTTCTGGTAATGTAATGTTACAGGCCAGATTATTCAGTTGCCAACTTTTTTGGCCTGGTCATACATACTTACAAATGGCAGAAGTAGCTTATAGAGTATAAAATATAGCGTAAGAACTAATTCAGGCGCTTAGATCTATGAGAGTAAGTGCCTTCTTCCATTGATGTATCATTAATAAACTGGCTTCAGTCTTGGAAAAATGCCAAATACTCGTTGGAATGTAAATGAGATAAAGCAAACACCTGCACATTTGTAATCAAGAGAGGAACACACATACTGGCTTGGGTGCACTGGCTGAGACAGTGGGTGGTAATGATCTCTGCTATACCTCAAATGGGGTTATAGATAAAGTTCTCTAGTCTGATTGGATAAGAGGTATCGGTTCCTTTGTTTTGATTGGACAACTAATTAGCTGTTTAGGCTCAAGAGAGAATAAAAAGAGGCTGAGATAAAGCCCAAATCAGACTGTTTTTGGCAGTCTGCGTGGTATGAAGAGAAGCCAACCATGTCACCTTCACACTGTGCTGTTCCTGGTAAATCAATAGACTAATAACTGCCTTGACATGCTGCTTAACATGCTGATATACTAGTACTGGTGAAGCTATTCTGAAATAGATATAAAATAGAAATATGTCCCATTATGCTTGTAATGGATGTCTATTAACATGTTTATCATAACAGATGCTGTTAAAATATGAACAATGCTTGAGGAAATTAGCCTGTGAATTCACAGAAGCTTGTTAGCAATATATAGTTCCTCAAGCAGATGAGAATGTATATCTGAATGGATAATTGGCTAAGTTATATTACTAAGATGGTTATGGATATGATACAATGAAAAGAATTCTATAAATGTGAAAGATTCTATGAAATGTCTGTATAATGCTGTAGCAGACACTATGAGGAACTATGAAGAGAACATGATGCTGCTGAGGGATAAAAGGTTATGTTAAATGCTTTAGAAGGGTCATGTTCTTACATGTATTAATTATTACCAAACCTATTAAAGAGCTGGATAAAGAGATAAAGTCCCTATGAAATGTCCTAATGGAAGGACAACATCCTGATGGCCATATGGTGTGATGTAATGTAAGATGGCATATGTGCAATGTAATGTAATGAAATGAAGCTTAAGTACCCAGCTATTGATATGTCTGTGTTTCTACCTATGGGAACTGTATATGTTTGTATATTTATACATCTACATAAAATAAATAGCCTAAAATAGTACAAATTTCTCATGTAAATATCCTTAGTTTCCAGTACCTACGAATGCATACGTGGCATGTTGATGGTAACTTTGACCATCATCATGAGCTGGGCACTTATGTGACTAGAAGCTGATAAAGGTGACCTTAAACAGAATCCAGATTAGCTGACAAGTATCAAGGACTCTCAACCCCTCAGTCTAAGAGACAGGGGTGAGGAACCACACCTGTTTCAGTAAAACTGCACTAATTGCATTCTTGGCTGCTAAAACTTGTAGTTTATGGAAAAGCCAAGTGCAAACCCAGAACATGAATATTTCAGCATTGTTTTGAATATTTTTTTTCTTTTCATATTGTCCTTTGTATTTCTGGTATTCATCTTCTGATTTAGTGTCCATGTCTCTTTTGCTGATCTCCATTCTCTTTTTGGCTTGTTCTTCAGATGGTGGGCAGGAGAATGGCAGAAATGCTCAACCACTTGTGGTCCAACAGGGGAGAAGAAAAGAACTGTCCTCTGCATCCAAGCAGTGGGGTCTGATGAGCAAGCTTTGCCGGCTGAAGAATGCCAACACCTACTGAAACCAAAGACTCGTATTTCGTGCAACAGGGATATCCTGTGCCCATCTGATTGGACAGTAAGCAACTGGACTGAGGTGAGTTCACATAATCAACTGCTTTTCTTTGCTGACATTTGTACTTGCCACTTCTTCCACAGACTTCAAAGCAGCCTTTGTAAGCTGTTGTTGTATATATACTATGAATGGCCCATCCATGGCTTAGCTGCAGCAAAAGAAGTACATCATGTGCCTTCAGCCCATTCTTTGTGTCTACAAAAAATAAAAGTCTTATTACACATTGAGTTTAGGAAATATCTTGACTGTTTTCTTAACTGGGGAAAAGACGGCTATTCTATGTGGTTTTAAATCCTTCCAGTGGATCTACAGACCTTTGAAAATATTTGAGTAATTTCAGAACTGGTTCTGAAACAACCAATTTCAGTTCCAATTGCAGCTTGGGCATTGTTAAAATGAAACTACAGTACATCACACAGTTGTAAAACCTCAGCTAAATAAACCATGAAATGAGAGCATGAACAGTACAGTTCTGCACTGTAACACTAAAATAGAGTGGGCAGACCCGCTGATCCAGGGACCAGATTTCAGGGACTCTAAAAATCTGAAATGACCAGACAATCCACTTCCAATGAACAGTGCATTATTTTAAACTTTAAACTGTGCCATGGTTAAAGGAGAGCAAACATTGTGCCTCTCTTCAAAAATGGCAAAAAAGAAGATCTAGGAAACTACAGGCCAGTTAGCCTGACCTCAATGCCAGGAAAGATATTAAGAAGGATTACACAGGAGTCTGTCTGTTAGTATCTTGATGACAATGCAGTGATCAGTAGGAACCAGCAGGAGCTTTGTCAAGAACAAATCCTGCCCAACTAATATTTTATCTTTTGTTTTAATCAGGTCGCTAGTTTAATATATGATGGGAATGCTCTGGATGTAATTGATCTGTACTTTAGCAAAGCATTTGATAAGGTCCCCAATAATATTTTGATTAGCAAATTGAATAAATATGGAATAGATATAGTTGAGACAGCATTTAGCATTGGACTATGACTCTAGAGAATCTCTGTTTGACCATGGAAACCTACTGGATGACCATGGGCTAGTCACACTCTCTTAGCCTCAGAGGGAGGCAAAGGCAAACCCCCTTTGAACTAATCTTGCCAAGAAAGCCCCATGATAGATTTGCCTTAGGGTCACCATAAATTGGCTTAAGGGGAGACAGCAAAAACAACAAATAGAAACACCATCAGATGGATTCGTAATTGTTTGGAAAACTGTGCTCAAAGAGTTGTTGTCAATCACCATGCCTCAAAGTGAAAGGAAATGTTGAGTGGAGTTCCTCAGGGTTCTGTCCAAGGACCATTAGTCTTCAATATTTTTTATCAATGGTTTAGATGACAGGATGGAGGGAATTCTTATCAAGTTTGCAGATTATACAAAACTTGGAGAGGTGGCTAACACAAGGTAGAAACAGAATTCAAAAGGACCATGATAAACTAGAAAATTGAGTAGGAAGTAATAAAACAGGATTCAACAGAGACAAATTCGAAATTCTACATGTAGGCCACAAAAACTTTATACAATAGTACTACATATGAAAAAGACCTTGAGTTGATCATTGATCATAAGTTGAACATGAGCCAGGAGTGTGATGCTGCAGCAAAATAGGAGAATGCTATTTTAGCCTGCATTAATGGAAGCATAGCTAAGTACTGTGTTTTGTTCTGGGTGCCTCATTTTAAGAACGATGTAGACACGGTGAAGCAAGTTCAGAGAAAGGCAACAAGGATGATCAGAGGTATGGAGAACAAAATATAAGGAGAGGTTGAAGGAGTTGGGGCATGTTCAGTTTGGTGAAAAGAAAATTGAGAGATGATGTGATTGCACTCTTTAAATACCTCAAGGGTTGCACAAAGAGGAAGGGTCAAGTCTGTTCTCTGCTGCCACAAAGGGAAGAACCAAGTCTAATGGTTTTAAGTTATAGGAGGATAGATTTTGATTGATCCTTAGAAGAAACTTCTTGACAATGAGAGATGTTTGGCAATGGAACCAATCCCCTAGAGAATTAGTGGGGTCTCCTTCTCTTGTTTTGTTGTACTTTTTTGGCAGTCTGGGTGAACACACAAAATGTGTGTGTGTACATATGAGGTCCATGGGCTGCATGATTCCCTTTTCTGCTCTAAAAAATAGCATGGTGAAATTGAACATTGTTGCATGCTTCCTTTCCTCCTTTCCTTCATCCACTTCTGAGAAGAAAAGACCAATCAGAGGCAGCACTGTGATGTTCCTGACCACTCCTGGCCATGCTGTTTCTACCATTAAAGGGAAAAAGAGATAGCATTCTGGTGAAGCTTGATGCCATAGTGGATGTCAAGAGACAAGGAATGCGTTCGGGGGGGGTGGGGTGTAAGAAGCAAACAACCACCAGAATCCTGTATGACCTGTTATGTTATGTAACTTTTCGTGTACCTAGCAGAGGTGCTAAGAAACCCCTTTACTAAATTGCAAAGATGTGTAATGGGACATCAGTAGGAGTTATACTTTGGTGCCCAGTGTGCACCAGGACTGATGCAATGCACATTGGGCATCAGTGCACATCTGGCACTTTGCTGGTTCTGTTGTGTTACAACAGCCCTCTACTGGATATGGACATTACACAACTTCACAATTCCAATTCCTGCATACATAAGTCTGCTTACAAAAACGTAAGTCCTCAACAGGATTTCAGCATGTCTCAGTTTCCTGCAATGAGCATGTAAATGAAGATACCCTTTCTTTCAGAGACTTTGCATCTGTACAACTGCATCCCACCAAAATAAGTTTCTTCAGTGAAAATGCATAACTTGTAGCCTTCTGTCCTTTACCAGAAATGGGTATAGTTCCAGGCATCTCCAAGAATTCTGTCTTTGCTGAACACTAATTACAGCATAAGCTTTATTGGTGGTAAATGATGCAGCAGATGATATAAAATAGAGAAGCATTCCAGTCCTTTCCTTGATAAGGTCTGCTATCTCTCACAGCTAATGTTAGAATTGGGCCCCCAAAGAAATTTTACCCAGACTCATCCCTTGGCTGGTGATCAAATTCCAATCCCCATCGCTGGACAATCAGGAGCCTATTGACTGAGATGCATCCAGCCTCCAGGGCGAGGCCAGTAGAAGACAGACTCCCAAGCATTATATAGTGCAGATGCAAACAAAGAAAACAAAGCATGCCAGCTTGACCTGTCTCCCCCCAGTAGCCATGAGAACTGTGCAAGCAGGTTAGCAACAGAGAAAAATTCTGGTTCTCAGTCTTCACATTTCTCAGCCATTCTCAACTGCAAAAGTATCCAACAAGGTCTTTAATACAAGTATCCAACGATATCATTAATTTCATACCACTGCACAGCTGTTAAGATTTGAACATGATGCTAACAAGGACTCTGAAACCCATCTGCCTGGTGGCAGAGGCCCAGCTCCTTACAAACTCTTGGCTGCTCCCTGGGTGACATCCAAAGCTTGCAGGGTCTCACCAACTTTTCCTGGCTTCCAAGATTGCTGCCTACTGTGGATAAACAGCCACTTTAATGGAGACAGCTTTGGGATGGAAGAGTGCTGAGATGTGTGTGCTTGGGGAAAAGTGTCTCTTTGTGTGCACTGAAGTGTGTTTGTATTTGGACTATATGTTTGTATATATATAATAACTGCACTGATGTGCATGAGTGCATGTAAGTATTGGCCACCTGGCCTCCAAGCCAATATCAGATGTATCCCTCAGGATGGAAAAAGTTGTCTCTTCTCCTAAGACAGGCAGACATTAGGCTTGAGAGATCTGCTTACAGTTTTTACCTAGCAGTTTATCAGTCGGTGGCAGATGCAAAATAATGACTCAAGGGCTTGGACGTATCCTGAAAATTTGAGAATCTGATGCTAAATTCAGCCCAGGCTTTTTTTTTTCAGTCCCAAAACTGAGCTCACAATCTTTGCACACAATTAATCCTCCAGGTCTTGGGGAAGTTATTTTTGACTGCAGGTTCTATAATCCCCTAATGGCCATGTTTGATGGAGATTCTGTGAGTTGTGATGCAAAAAAGACTATTCCAAGCTTTTTACCTTCTCCACATTTCTACTTCCTCAAATTGCTGTTCATTATTTTATGTCTACACGCCATGTCTTCTGTTCAACAATACATAATGGTTCCAAGAAACTTTATTTTAAAGTTGTTTTGTTTTTTTGTTTTTTGCTGGGGTGGATGAATAAATATCCAGATAAAAGTTTCCATCCACTGTAGAGGTATAAAGAATACTTGCAAATTTTCTCATCCTCAACAAGAAAGGTCGTTGCTCTTTTTTTTTCTTTTTTCTTTTTCTTTTTCTTTTTCTTTTTTTTTAAGGAGGGGGAATGTGTTTTAAAAAAATATTGGTTAGTGCAAAAACATTGAAAAAGTGCAAAAATTCTTTTATTTACTATTCATTGCTCTTGCTCGGTATGAACAAAATAAGCAATGATCTACATTACTAGTGCTCTGTGAGTCCAGAGGCACATAGACCTCTGATGACACTACTGTAGCCCTGTGCAATGAGCAAAGGAGTAGGGAAAAGGCAGGAATAAATGCTTGAAAATTTGTGTCTTTCAGTGTGAATTAGCCTGATCCACACCCGCTAGGTGAATGCATGAATTGGAAAATAGTTATCTTTCAGATTTCGCACATCTCCAAATGTTGTGAGTCAGTATCTAGTTTGTTAGGCAAATTATGTTTTAAAATATACATTTTGAAAGAAAATATCTTTAGGAATATTTGTCAGAAACTTTTGTATACATGTTTAAACATGAGTAATGCAGACTTTAATAATAATGATCACAGATTAATGTTGTGTAGTGCAGAAATAGAATGAAAAGGAATAAATGCATTTAAGGCATGGACCAGAAATAGACTCCTGCTTTCTTTCCCCACAGAATAGTGATGTGCCTCCTGCCTTATGAATAAATAGCTAACCCATTGTTTTAAAAATATCGAACAATGCTCACAAGAACAGCTATTCCCTTCTGAAATGTGGAATGTCACGTTTTGCAGCCTCCTGTTGTGGAGAGGTTGTGGCTTGACTTTACTGTGATTAATTACTAACAGGTGCATAGTGGATGTGTTCCTCCTAGTTCCAATGCCTTCAAGCTTTTCCACCCTCAGTCATGTGAAAATTAAATGAAGGATTAAACTGAGTATGCCTTTACCAAAATTCCTCCATTGACCATTTGGTGTGCCTTCTCAATTCTCTCTTCTCTTCTAATTTCTGGACAAATGAAAATGTGATGCTGGCAGTAATTGAATTAAATGTTAATTTCAGCTCATGTTGTTGATTAAGCATAGCATCTATATTAATAACTCTGTGTTTAGGCAGAGCAGTGTCCCAGTGTCCTTTGAAGTAGTGTTCCAGGCACGGCATGACAGTTTTGCATTTGCTAAGGGGCAGTACTACAACTAGGAAAGGGTAATAAGGGCACCAGGTTGCTAGAGTGAAAATGGAAGGGTTCCTGTATGGTTGCGTAAAAGAAGGGATTTTGGTAGATGTCACACAACCAGGTAACGAACAATGCCTGCTGAAATTTCCTCTTCTACCTAACCTTTATAGGTGCAGGAACTCTCCGGCAACCCCGTAAGAGCCCCCACCCTTTACAGATGGCATAGACAAGAGTGAAAAGCTTCATAGGCATCAAAGATCATGGTGAAAATAATGTGAAATGTTTGAATTTTTGTTTCTTTTCCCTGTGTAACTCTTAAGCCTGTTTTCAAGGGGACTTACGTAAAACCAGATATCAGCCAAAATCCTATCGTTAATTCCAACAAGAGTACACCCATGGAATCAATCAAATTTACCTATGTATTCACTCACCAATCAGTAACTGAATCCATGGGCATACTCTAGTCCTTATTTGTGTGGAATTGTTTCATGTTCTTACTAGTACATGTGCATACAGGCCTTTCATGTGGCAGCTGAGGACATGAGTGGCAGGGGAACACAGCTGCTGCATATATTATTGACAAAGTACGTGCCTGTCTTACACAACTTTTCAAGCCCTTACAATATTCTTTCAATGCTTTCCTTTGACTCTCCTCATTATGACAGAGGGACATTTGCAGTAGGCACAGAGTCAAAAACAGCCACTGAAGACTGCTTAAAGAATAGCCGTAATCTATAGACACAACACCGATCAGCAGCAGCTGACTGTTTTGTTTTGTTAACGGCAGCTTCCGAGCAAGTGTTGGCAAGTGTCTGTCTGTGTTGCAGCATTCTGAATGCTAGCAACAAAACGGCAGCCATTCTTAATTCACTCTCATATAGATATGCATTGTGGGGAAGCGTAAAATTGAGACCCCATCCAATGCACAGAAATTATGGCATTACTACTAAAGCCAAGAATAACTAACACAAAAATGGCTGGCAGAAGCATACTGGGTGCCAGCAGTCAAACCAGAAATTTTAGACCTAAAGGACAAGTCTTCAGGTCAAAGCTGAAGTACATGTAGGGACATACCAGAGCCACAAAATCCTTGTTTCACAGTAAAGGTCTCAGTCTAAACAAGAACATGTTTGAACACATTCTGTCCAAGAGGGCCCAGTGGCCAACAAGGGAGTCAAGGAGATGTTCTCAGTTGCATTCCCAATAGGTCACCATACAGGCAGCTGCGTAAAACCCAAGAGTTCCTGGATTTAGCCTTTACACCAGATTGAGATTTGTAAATGGCTTGGTATGACTAGGAATGGAGAAACAGATGTGATTATCTGTGGATTGTTTGTTTATTTTGCAGTGTACAGTTACCTGTGGTGGTGGAGTACGGACTCGTAATATCACCTGTCCCAAAAATAATGGAGAACCATGCGACATTTTAAAGAAACCTCATTCTAAAGCTCTGTGTGGTCTCCAGCAGTGTCCACCTACCAGAAGACCACTGATACCCCATTTCAAATTGTTCAATGGAAAGATCATTAGGAGAATTGGATCCAATACCAGAAGAGGCCCTGTGAATGATCTGGCCACCCAAAAACCAAAGCCAAGAATCCCAACCAGTATCCCAACTATTATAACCACTTCCATCTCCACAAACGTAACTCAGCCTGCAAATATTACTTTCACACCCACATCATTTAGTCTTAGGAATTCTTCCCAACAGGAAAACTTGGAAGTGACAACAATAATACAAAGTAATTCCAGTGGTTCAGGCATTCACAATGATTATTCGTATGTATTTAATGACAACAGTTCACTGAAAAATGCCACTTGGAGATCTCTGACAAATAATTCAAGTGCTTCAGATTTTATGAATGTGGGGAACATCTCCTCCATAAAGCCCTGCAATTCTTCAGAGGGCAGTTTTATAAACAAGAACTCCGTTATCACTGACCCCATGTCTTGGGTTGTGACACCTGTTTATGCATCTGACACAGTGTCCAGTAGTACTGATGGAGAAGCAGAAGACAAAGTCCAGAGTGAATGGCCAACAAGAAGATCTTCTGTTGCTCTCCCTGGCCAGATGTCACCAACCTCACCCCCAGTTTATCATCCTGATGCTTCTAGCCAAATTGCTGTTACTTCAATAACAGGAGAAGTTTTGCAGACAACTGTAAGTCCCAAAGAGCTTCCTGTTCAAATAAATACACCAGCAGCAGATGATCCTGTTACAGAACAACCAGCACAGTTGGATGATACATTAAAAGATGATAACAAAACAACACCAAAATCTTCTAGTGATGGAACATCCAACTGGCCCACAAAAAGCTCATTTCTGCAAAAGACCCATGTTCCAACAAACCAGGACAAAGCTTTCAAGAGGCTTTTGTGGAACAACTCTGATCAAGAGTATCCAAAAGACTCCATGAATTCCCATACTGATACTTATTGGATAGTGGGGAACTGGAGCGAGGTGAGTGGTGCTAATTCTGTTACCATGGAGAAAGAGCCTTTAGCAGCATTCCTGATTTTTTTAAAGAACTGTTCTCTGTATACTGTACCTACAGATCACTTTTTAGTGTGTGTGTATATCTGATTTCAAGTCACCTGTTATCTTACAATGACCGCATGAATTTCATAGGGCTTTCTTAGACAAGGAATATACACAGGTGGTTTTGCCAGTTCCTTCCTCTGAGATATAGCCTACAGCATCTGGTCTTCATTGGCAGTCTCCCATCTGGGAAGATAATAGGACACTCTCATTTCCCAAATATAGCAATCTCTCAGCAGCTAATTATGCTGTAACCACAGATCATAACACAGCAAGTCAAAGCATGCACATAATAAACAAATAAAACCACAAAATCCAGGATGCTTGATAATAGCTATAATCTCTTGAGTCCCACGTTTGTTAAGTTCTTTTGGACCCCTTCATTTTATATAAAAAGGCCCTGGTTTGTTGTGACAGTTAAACCCCAATGAATTTATTTTACTTTGATATACTAGAGCATCTGAAAAGCAGAATTTGGGCTCTTGTAGAAATCAGTACAGTTAAAAGTGTTGTAAGTTGGTCACTCTCAGATCTTGGAATTGTTAATATTTAGAACTAATGCACTGATATTAAATTGTTAAAGAAAATTAATTTGTTAATGTTAAAATGTTAAGAAAACCCAGTAAAATTAAAAATATGTTGATAAAAATATTAATTGTTAAATTGTAAACAACAACAGCAATGACCCACTTCCCATACCTCATAAAAGTAATGCACTGAAATGTGAAATGTTGATAATTACTCGAAAAATTAATGCTATTGGTATTTAGCAGCGAAAATAACAAACAAATTTTGCTTGCAAATTTTGCAAAATAACAGCTTGACACAAAAGAATGCACTGTGAAAGGAAAGCCTAACTACTTGAATGATGAATACAGACGGTACTTACTATCTTATTTACCCTTCTTTCCAGACATAAAAGCAAAATCTAACTAGACTCCTTTCTTCTTTATCAGCTATGACAAGGCTTCAAACTAGATATCATGTTCAGTGTGTCTTTTATTGAATATGCATTCTAATGCAAATAGCTGCTGGGAGGGATAACAGTACACTGGACAGTGGGGAGAATTTCATTTGCCCTTCCTCTGCTATGTTCCTGACACTGGCTCTAAGGGGGATTTTTTTCCCCCAAGGAGCAAATTTTATTACAGGCCCACACCATGGAAAGAGAATATTGAACTCATCCTTCTCTCCTGTGATGGCTGGTTGTTCACCTCCTCCAGCAGCTGTTGTTTACATTTTTAAAAATACAAAATAAGTACAAAAACACATTTAATATTACATGTGAAAAATAGTTCTAGGCTGAAAAACCATGAGGGATTTTCCCCCCTGATTTTTCCAGGAAACCAGTAGTGGAAAATATTCTCCATCTCCTTCTGCTCTTTTTTGTCACTGTTATCTAGCCTTATTTCAATTTCTGATACTTAAAGTTGGCAAGGCATTTTTTCTGTCTAAAGCAAAGGACAAGATGGCACACTCCTCTTTCCACACACAGAAGTCAACCAAACTAATGTCTCAGTCTTATTTCAACACTGAGAACAAGACAGCATTGAGAGCAGGACAGCACTGCTCCTGAAGACAGCATGTTGGCATAAATGTTATCTTACTATCCCTCTGCCACACCATGGACTCTGTTGTAGGAATATAAGGGAATACTCTTGGATCAGGCTAAAAGCCTTCCTAGCCCAACATTTTGTTTTCCACAGCAGCCAACCAGATGCCTGTGAAAAGCCCCCAGATGGGAAACAAGAGCAATAGCTCCCTCCTCACTCAGGGGCCCCCAGCAACTGGCATACAGAGGGATTCTGGCTCCAATACTGAAGGTTACATGCAGCCATTTAAACTCTATGGCTAAAATTCTGTTAGCAACAAACAGTGGCGTAAAGATCCTTATGCCAGCAGTTGTACATCCAGGGATGTTGGCTAAAAGCTGTATCCTGATTTTGGTTGCATAAGTGAAATTATGCCAGTGTGACCACTGAACAAGTAGCTCTGCTTGTTAATAGTTTTGCATTAGTGTGTCCCCTAGTGCATTTTAATGGGGGTCTGTTGTCAGCTGCACAACAGATGCATGCATCAACAGGATGCAGTTTGGGCCATCTATTCTACAACAATGTGATCCGCTATGC
>CAOLHI010005689.1:0-57722 GCA_948474755.1 Ctenosaura bakeri
CCACATTTGGTGGACATGCCCACATACAAGAAAATTCTGGCTGAAAGTATATGATGTTATGAAAGAAATATTCAATGTGACATTTACCATGATGCCTGTATTGTTTTTACTAAACATGGTATTTATGTTTGACAAAACTTTTCAATTGAAGAATAAGAGAGTCTTATTGTATTTGGTAACAGCTGCAAGAATGGTGTTTGCAAGATTATGGAAGATAACAGCAATTCCGGACATAGAGCAATGGGCTCAGAAAATAGCTGATTAGAAACAATTTGATGTGTTCTCCATGAGGTTAAAAGGGAAACAAATGGAACAAGTAGAAAATGATTGGAATCCAGTGACAAAGTTTATGAGGAAATATGGGTACTGGCTCTAGAAAAAAAATGCTAAAAAACATGGCAAAACAGATGGAAGGATAATTAAATGCGTGGGTATAATTAACAATATAACTTGGATGGGAAAATGGAAAAATAATGGGGAAATAGTAAAGTCATGCAATGTTTTTTTTATTTGTGACATTGTAGCAGACATGATTACAAACAATACATAAAAATTTTTGATTTGGGGAGTTTCTTTATACTTAAAACAACATGATTAGCGACTAGGTAGTTGATAGGAAGTCATGGTATTGTAAAAATAGTTGTTATGTTTTTATATTGCTAAGATAAGATGTATATTTGTATAGTAATGTATATACGAACAATTGAATCAGAAATGTACAACTTTCTAATATGGATTTTATTATTTGTATGCATACAATAAAAAGAAAATTTAAAAAAAATAATGCTACATTTTTAAGACTGGTGTTTTGTAAAAAACATAAAAACATTGTACAACGTGTCTCTATGTTCTACTGTTTGCATTCATTTTCACTGAAATTTCATTCCTCAAGTCAATGTGTCTTCTTGATTAAATAACCTGTGTCCATTTGTTGTCTCAACAAGGTGTCCAAAAGCAAGGGCTCAGTGTCCATTGTGACATACATATATTAAAAATGCCTTGGGAGAGAGACCTCTGATGTGAAATTCTTCACTTATGGACATGTCTGGTTTGGATAAGGTCTGGATCATTTTCCAGGTTTAAACAACTATAGTTGCTTCACAAAAGATAGCAAATAACATCAATAAAAGCAGAATAAGGAGAAAAAAAAGTGATACCAATATAGGAAAAGCAAGTTACTATTTCAAATTTTTTGTATTTTTGATTTCACACTTGATTAAATGAAATTTAAGTACCATTTTGTAAAAATATAAAAAAGCAATTAACATTATTATTAATATAAGCATTTCATTATATCGCTAATACCTTCAAGATGGCTTCTATTATGTACAGACACAGAAAGTAATAGTTGCACATTCTTAGTTGTGGAAGATATGCTGCATTCACACTCGGTATAAAATTAAGAACAATAGGCATGCTGTTCAAGTATGTTATCATGGTACTTATATACTCAAATTCCTCCATAAACACTATTTGGTGACATAACCTCAGAAACTTGTTTCTGTGCAGGAAGAAGAAAAACATTTGGGATTATGATTACTTAGAACAGAGTTGTCTAGAACTTTCAGACCATTATTATTAGTTTCCTTTTCTTTCATATAATACGTGGCTGGTGATGCATAATGCTAATTTCCCCAAACTGGTCAAAGTCCACCAACAACTGGAAGGATAATAAGTGTCCATTTCTATGATTCAATGATTCTATGAAGGCCAGCCAGTACTACCAGAAAGGCTGCAATAGGTGTTGGCTACATTTCCACCATTACCAGGCATCCCCCGTCCCTGGGTGAAGTGTAATTTCTATATAATAATGCAAAAGCCCTCTGGCATACTTATCTGTTGTATCAAAGAAAACAGTATTAAGAAATGTCAAACTGGACACTGGAGAGTGCTCCTGTACTTTTAATGGTTGTGTAGATAGGGAAACTTAAAAGCTTGTCACACAACCAGTTATCAAGCAACACTCTCTCTTCTACACATCAATAAAAAATACAGGAGGCCTCTGCAGTTTTCACTCTGGCAAACCTATACAGAAGGAGAGCAGTACAGCTCTCTTGAGCTTCTTTTGATCATTAACACTGATCTACCTTTGGTGAATGGTATGGCTAAATATATCTGTCACTCCATTTCCTCACCATTGTCCATCAATTATGAAAGTAACAGTGGGATAGCAGAGGCAAAGAAGAAAATGCTGTCTGAAACAAGACATAAGGGGAGGGATGCCTATTGTGGCCACCCTAAGACTAAAAACATCCATATATAATTATGGAATGCACTGCTCAGTTGGGGAATGAGAAAATTGTTGGAAGAGACAGCAACTTCTGCACTTGTTCTCACTACTCTTTTGTCCAATAAAGATGAGATGGGTTAAGATAGAGTGGGATTAAGATCTTTCGTGCTTACTTTTGCTTCCTCTGTCAGTCACCTACCCCAAAAGCATTATGGGCATTATGGGCAGATAAAATTGACTGGTTCAGTCAGGGTTACGTGACTGTCCTCTGTTATAACGAAAAAATAAAAAGACTGGCCTAGACAGAACCCTCAGCCTTGTATTTCCCCTCTTTCTGTAGGCTCTTGATGAGGGAGGACATACTGCAACATGTCTCCCTCCCATCCTTTTTCTTGTCTAGGTTAATTTAGAAAGGATCAAGCTGTTTCTATCCAACAATGTATTTCTTTAAATAAATGTTCCCAGGATTCTAAACTTACAGTGGGGCACAAAATTTTAACTTTCAGTTTCACTTTCACAAATGTGATTATTTCCAAGTTTGTAGCTGTTGCTTAACTAAGACAGTGTACTGAACCGTAATGATGGGAAGTGGCTCCCAGCAGTTGCTGGTTCTGTCCTTCCTCCATCTCCCTCCTTCTCCTCAAGCTGCTGCTGAGGAGTCTTGAAGTCCCTTCACTTCCCCTAGCCACTACGTCTGCACATCTTTTCCCGTCCCCCTCCTCCCTTATGACACAGAAGGAGATCTTTTGCAACAGCCACAGCACAGAGGCTGGTCTTCCTACCTTGGCACTGCCTCTCTTCAGTCTGCTCCCCAGAAGCAGGAATCAGGAAGCACTGTCCAAAAAGGAGCTTGTGCACATGGAACTCTGCTACTCAGAATGGGGGGGGGTCATAAAGCACTGTCCAAAATGGGGTTTGGGCAAGGATCTAGGACCTTTTCTAGGGGAAGGTTTGGAGATTAGCAGAGGTGACAGCGGGTTAGAGAAGGCAGCCTCAGAGTGACACAGAGGTGTCCTGGCGCCAACAGCAGCTGCTCCATCATTGTTTTTTTCTTAATTCTCCTCATGATGACGACACTGAAGGAGATTTTTGCAGCAGCAGTTTATAGCGTCCATGTTTGGAGGGCCCAGAAACAGTCATGGTTTTCCACTTTCAGAGGGACCCTGTGCCCTTAAACCTTCCCCCCCCCAAAAGTTAAGGGCCCACTATATTTCTGCACCAGTAATTTGTTTCTTTCAAATTCACCATCCTAAGATGGGCATCTCTGTTGTGATTGGAGGAAAAGCATTATCAGGCCTTTCATTCCAATAATAATCTCTCAAAATCCACCCCCTCTAACAAAAATATGTTTTCCTTGAACTGTGCATTAATTCTGTCCTATATACACAGCTGCCCCCACAATGAAACAGTAATCTCAGCAAATTCTAGAATCCAGGCCACTAGCAGTGATGTCTTATTCCTCACGTCAGTAGGGATGCATTTCTAATATCTGGCTTGACAATGAAACTCATGTGCCCAGTTTCAGAACTTGTTCCTAGTTCTGAGTAACTAGACTTATTATAGTTTACTAAACATTACACCTACTTTGGTGGCTTTATTGTTTCCTCTTTCACATTGTAAACCCAGTCTGATAGCCATTTCTTCATCACTACCAGCAGTCCTTTGCTTTCCCAGTATGTCTTTACTTCATGAATATTCATAAATCTAGAATGTTTAAAGTATTATATAACTAAAAAACAGAATATGTACAGTTTCCCAAATGTGGATATATGTGGATATAACATTCTCAAAATTATTCAAATCCAGTATTACTTTGGAATTACAGAGTGAAGTGAAGAATATAGATAACAAACAGCAGTTTCATGACAAAAGAAATTCTGTACTTCTATTTCTTATTCATTGTTATCCTGCCCATCAACCAAATTTATTAAGGTAACTTACAAAGTCCAATATAAAACTTGCAGAAAAACAATGGAAAGCCATATTGAATTACATTTTTAAAATCTCTTTAGGTGCTAGAAAAATCTTTTAGAAAACATTCCATGATGAGATGGGGATTCAACTACACATTATTCTATTAACAACTGACTATTAACAACTACACGTTATTCAGTGTACACAAAAAGTATCTGCTTATAACAGAGGTGGACAAAGTGGGCCCCATGTAATCCAATGGCATTTTTATGTAATCGTATGGCAATTGATACCTCCAGACTCCTCCAATTCCCCTTTTGAAGGCAAAAAATAGAGTGAATTGCTGTTCTTGGAAGTCTCCAGGAAAGTTAATTCACTTTTGAAATAAACTGCAATGTCCAATCCCATCTCACTGCTTAATGGGGAAAAAACAACAGATGTTTGAAAAATTAGAAGTTTCTGAAAAATCGATTCATGTTGTCATACTCCTCACAAAACAAAATAAACAATTTGGAAGTTTTTAGAGAATTCTGGCCACTTCTAGATTGCTCATTTCATTTTGTGGGGGATATAGCAATATGAATGGACTTTTCACTTTGTGAGAAGTTGTAGAGTCTGAGAGAAGAATTCTGAACTGATGCATAAAAGCTACAGCCTGGCCTCAGGCATTGTTGCTCACCAGAACTTTCCAAGGGGACGCAGTATGCAGCCAGCCTTGCTGGCATGAGCCTGTTTGAGCTCTTCAGACCAAAACGTGAATAAAAAACTAAACTAAACTAAATAAAATAATAAATAAATAAATAAAAAACAAAAAACCACATCATAAATATATGGGTAAATTGGATCAGAATCAGAATAAGAATCAGTAAAGCCTGGAGACATAGCTTATACAACAGGAACTAAGACAATGAAGGAATAACCTATCTCCACATTTATACATTACCAGTCTGGAATATTTAAACTCAACAGATGCATGAGCAGTTAGTTATAGTCAACATTTAAGAAACAATATATACACGGTTTAAAAAACTGAGCAGATTCGTTCAGACTGAAACACTTACTTTCCTTCAATATCAACATAGCTTTCTGCTGCACCTATTAATGTTTGGGCAGCATCTTGGTTCAGCATCCCACTGTTGTATTGTTTCTGATAACTAGCCTATGTTGGAGAAATAAAACTCTTGCTGAATATATTAAAAAAGCATTGTTTTGTTTGTAAAATGTTTGCATGACAACATGTATCTACATAACGTATCTGCCCACCAGTTCCTGTGCGCATGTGCGCACACACATGCACACACACGCACACACGGAGAGAGAGTCATCTGCTTATTGACTGCAGAACCCCTTGACTCTTTGCCAGAGAGGACATGAAAATTCTGCATGTAGTGCTCAACTTGTTATCAACCTTGACACAGCAGTTTATGTTCCAGTTATTAGCTAATCTGATCACAGAATCATGGAATTCAAAGGGACCTATAGGGCCACCAAGTCCAATCCCCTGCCATGTAGGAATACACAGCTTAAGTGCTTCTCAGAGGTGGCAATCCAATCTTTGCATAAACAGCTCCAATGAAGGAGAGTTCACCATTCCCTGAGGCAGTCTCTTCCACTGTTGAACAACTCTTACTGTCAAGAAGTTCTTTCAACTGTCTAGGTGTATTCTCATCCAGGCCACTTGGTTTGTGTCCTAGTCTCTGGAGTACCAGAAAACAAGCTTGTGCCATCTTCTACATAGCATCCCTTCAAATGTTCAAAGATGACTATAACGTCACCTCTCAGTTTTCCCTTCTCCAAACTAAATATACTGAGCTCCCCAAGTTTTATCATTGTGGTTGTCATTCCAGCTTGTCAATATCCTTCTTGAACCTGTGGTGCCCAGAATTGCACACAGTATTCCAGATGCAGTCTGCCAAAAGCAGAATGGAGTGGAACTATTCCTTCCTTTCACCTGGACACTATACTCCTGCTGGTGGAGCCTAGAAACGCACTGGTTTTTTTGGCTGCAACCCACACAATTGGGTCAGTGGTCTACTAAGACCTTCCAGATCTAGTGACGTTGTCAAGACAAGTGTCACCCATCTTATACTTGTGCATTTCATTTTTTTTCTGGTATTGATATCAAACTGATTTGTTGGTAGTTAGTCAGATCATCTCATGCCCCCCCCCTTTTTAAGCTGGGGGTGATATATCCTCTGGTCTGTTGTGACCTCTTCTATTCTCTAAGCATTCTCAAAAGATTATTGACAGAATCTCTGAGATTCCCTTAGTATTCTTCCATTCTTTACCTAATCTGAGCTTCAGCCCCTTTACAGCATCCTTTGAACCAGGCTGAGCCTTGAAGAAAAGTAGTTTTGTACAGATCTACCTCACCCAGTCCCCATCAGCATCTCCACATTTCTACACAGTGGCCCCACCATATCATTGTTCTTCCTTTTACAGTGAACATAGCTGCCCATCTCTCTATTTAATTATTCCTAACTCATCTAACAAGCCTGTGCTCATTTTGAGTTTTAGCTTTTCTGACTATCATTACAAGTACAGACTATATGCTTATATTCCTCTTTGGTGGTTTCCCCTTTCTTCCATTTCTTTTGTATTTCCCCTTACTATCTCAGCTTGTCTGAAAGGTTTTTATACATCCATTCTGGTTTCTTCAGATACTTCCCATTTCACATGCTTCATTGGAAGTGACGTATCATCACTTGCAATCACCAAAAATGGCAACATTAAGGACACAGTGGGACACATAAGTCTCCAGAAAAGACAAAAATGGGAGCTTCTAACAGTGCCTATTCCTAGTTTAAACTCAGGCCCTTTCCACACGGGGGTAATAAAATGGTGTAGTGCGACCTCTGACGGAGGTCATCTACATTGTAAAGTGGTTTGGGGCGGACTACTTTAGCGTAGTTCCACACCCCAATCCATGCTGGAGCAACCAGAAGTGGTGGCATCACGTGCTTTTTAAAAACCACTTTTGAGCAGGTTTTTAAAAAGCACAGGGCGTGCGGCCGCTTGCAGCCCCATCGCAGTGCCCGGTGTAGATTTGCAGGCGCGCACAAGTGCGCGCCTGTAGACCTGCCGGGGGCGGGTTTCCACCTGGCGAGCTTCTCTGGTTCGTGGAGAGCCTCCACCAGTCGTAAGCCACCATTTTGGACACCACAGGACGCCGAGGAGTGTGGAGCAACGAATTCGCGCTGCCCCGCATGGTGATGGACTTACCCGGTTGCAGGTAAGCTCCGTTTCAGGACGTTTTACCCCGTTTCTTCCTCCACGTGTGGAAAGGGCCTCAGACTAGTACCAAACAAGCATAGATAAAGTATTTGTCCAACCAATTTTTAGAGCAAAAATGGTGTCAGGTTGATTATGCATTGACATTCCTGTTCAAAGTTAATAATCTACTTCTCCTAGTCCTTTCTCATTAGCTTCTTTCTCATATCTGAAATTAGCTTGGAAATGAGAGAATAGTATGTAGGTGGTAGGGAAAGAGATAACAAGGTAAGGGAAGTAAATGTGGTTATTCTCCACCCAAAATCTTTTTTTTTTAATGCTGCATCTCTTTTTCCTTACTGCAAGAAATCCACCAAGAAGAAAAGTGCATAACAGCTGTCTCCTAATTGCTAGCATGATGTCCTCTCTGTCTGTGAACACTCATAGAGATTTTAGGTAAAAACAAAGCTCTTTGTCATCATACGGGGTGACATATGAGGGTTTTGATGCAGCATAGACTTTGTAAGCCCTCTAGATTGAAGCCACACAAAAGGTGATCTTAAAAGTTAGCGGACAAGATGCCACAGATTGTGAAAGGATCCAAGAGATGTCAGTTCAGTAAGATGAACAATGAAGACATTGAAATAGTTCAAGATTTTCCATACTTTGGCTCAGTCATTAATCAGAATGGAGACTGCAGTCAAGAAATCAGAAGATGGGAAGGGCAGCTCTGAAGGAATTAGACAAGAACTTCAAGTGTAAAGATATATAATTGAACACTAAAGTTAGGCCTGTCCATGTCATCATACCTCCAATTTCTATGTATGTATGGTCATAAAAGCTGGGCACTGAAGAAAATTATAGGGGAAAAAATCAACTCATTCTAAATGTGGTGCTTGAGAAGAGTTCTATGGGTACTCCGGACTGCTAAAAAGTCAAATCAATGGGTTGCCCACGCATGTGTGAAACTAATGCTGCACTGTAAACTGTAGGACCCAAGACCATTTTGTCATTTTTGGAGGCTTGAATAGACAATTTACAGATGGATGGAATGAGAAAGATATGCCAGACCATCATATTTAGACTGAAAATGCAGGGATGGAGGAGTTTGTCCTAATTCTCAAATAGCAGATCTGCCTCCATAAGAAAGCAACAATTCCAAAGGGAGAGGAAGAACAGTACTATGAGCAACAACTATCTCAGACCACTATTTAGCTTATTCTGTTCTGTTGTATTTTGATTATTGTTCTCATGAGGAGTGGGATTGGTTATAACATGTAGAGGAAGTGCCTGATCCAAATGGAGTAACAAATATTTCTTACAGACTGCTCATCTACTCCTATTCTCCTTCAGAAGAGGTGGCAGAAATGTCCATCCGCTCCCTTCCCCAATGGAAGAGACCCTGTACCTCACTCAAAATAAATACCCACTTCTCTGAAGATGATGTAATGAGGCTTGGAAGATCTGTCTCCCAGTAAGCTCTCTTTGCCAGCCAGATGTACTGCCCACCTGGCTAATACACTGGAAAAATATCAATACTGTTGCAAAACTGTATTCTACAACAGTAGCAAGGCTGTTGGCCTCATAAAACCTCACTGATAAAACATATAAACCTTAGTGGCCACCTGGACAACTTGACCCTAAGGGAAGAAACTGTATGTCCTCAAAGCTTTTATGACAGTGAGGAGTTCGATACACAAGTGTTGGTATACACTGAAATTCTGTTGCAGGACCATAAGGCAGTGATCTTGAGACCCTACAAAGAGGCCCCTCATTCCATGCAAGCTGTATCAGAGGTGAGTATGACAATCAAGGATAGAACATAATTCACTACAGAAAGTTGATTGACCATGACCACCAGCCAAGTGAATGATAAGACAGGATGGAACAAATTGCTTCTCATGACAAGATGGCAAAGAACCAACACTGGAGAAAAAGCGTTCTCAGAGTGTCTGAAGAGAGAGCAGATGGTGAGCTGTGTTTTGGGGTCATTCCTGACTCTCTGACTGTGTTTTCTCTTTTTTTGAAGGCTTATGTTGTTGTTGTTTTGTTTTGTTTTTGGCAATATGTTCATGAGCACAAAGTGTAAAGGGGTGGCACTTCTGCTGAGTCACTGACTTGCTTGAGAATGGAGCTAGTAGCTACTAGCTGTTATATAATGCTGCGTCAGTCTTTGGAGCTCAGTCCTTGAGGGCCAGCACCAGATACCTTGCAGTGCACACAGTAGTATCAGTAAGAATTATTACCATCTGAAAGAAGTGGAAAAAAAATAACTGCAGGGATGGAGGCAAAAGGATCTGTTGTTGTCTACTGCATTGTGCAATGTTTGTCTTCTTGCCAGAAAACCTTACAACTAAGTTGCAACAGATGCAAACTGGTGCTCTCTTGGAAGAGAATTGGACTTACTGTGGAGGTTCATTCTGGGATAGAAGGAGGATGAATCCCTCACAATTGGGTTAATCCCTACGCACCAACCAGTAAAGGCAGGAGCCCATGTTCTTTTCAGCTGAGGCAGTTAGGACTGCTTTCCTTCTCTGACAATTTTATTATATAGCCAGATGTAATCTATCCCTATTTTGGTACAAACTGGTGACCTGATCTTTCCCCCCCCACCCCTTAGGGTGGGTGTGGATTCCTCCTTCTGCCATTCCAGAATGAACCTTCACAGTAAATTCAAGCTTTCTTTCAGTGGGATGGCATGGGGGAGTAATCCACTATGATTGAAAGTTACTTAAGCCACACCTTGGGTGGGATGCCTATTATTTTTTTACTACAGGCTGCAACACTGTTTTACCAAATGCTGCCTGTGTTGATCTACATTTGTCCAATTTATAATGCCTCACAAAGATTGATGGTTCTGACCATCCCTCTGCATTACATATGTCTTGCAAAGATGAAATTACAGCATAAGTGCTTCTAGTTTTCCTGAGCTATACTGGTTGCCATTGATCTCACTGAATAAGGCTATATGCTTTTGGGTCCGGGCTTGTTCTCATAATCATAACATTGGAAAATAACATTGGAAAATACATACTTCAATCCATCACCTAATCACTGACTTTAACTACAAATTTTTATTTATAATATAAAAACATCAAACACTAAACACAAAATAAACAAAGAAAATATAAGAATAAAAGCATTTATACACTGACAAACCACAACTTAATAATAACCACACAAAAAACAAAATTATAAACATCCAATGCATCTAAACTAATTATAAACATTCAGTGCATCTAAACTAATCAACAAACAACTATACATAATTTTAAAAGGTGGTTCTCGCCCCTGTTACCAACAACCTATTGTAACTCTAAAGAATCATTAATTAGATAAATCAAAATTATCACTAAATTTAATATTTAGTTGTTGCTTAAATTTAATTCTATAGTAGAATTGAAATTCTATATATTTTATAGTAGAATGTAATGAACCTAATAAAATATGTGTGTGTATATGCCCATATTTACCTTTTTCTTAGTTATCCAAATAAACTGAATTAAATATTCATAATATTCATATAAAAATAATTCCATTTCCTAATTTAAAAAATCTAACCTCTTTAATATCTCCTTATTATTATGCATAATATGGATATATACATATATATATAGGAAGAAGAGATACCCGTATTTGTCAGCATATAAGATGCATCAGCACATAAGACGCACCTCATTTTAAAATGTTTTTTTTCTGGAGAAAAAAAACTAGTTTAAAAAAAATAGCATAGCATAACTTCTCCTGTCCCTCTCCCCTCCGTTTTGCAGAGGAAGGGAAAGGAAGGAGCTCCAGAGGCAGGAAAATAAAGTTCCTATGATCTTTCTTCCCCCTCTTTTCCCCCTCTCATTTACAGGGGAAGGGACAAGAAGGTGCTCTGGAGGGAGAAGAAGAAAGCTGCATGAACTTTCTTTTCTCCCCTCTGGAGCTATGCCTCTTCTCTTTCCCTTCAAAACGGAAGGTAAAGCCACAAGGGTTCCTTTCCCCCTCTGGAGCTTCCCCTTGCTTTCAGTGCATTTTGCCTCTGTGCTGAGAACTTGCACAATGGCAAAATGCTTAGGGAGAGGGTTTGTTTTTGCCAGCCGTTAAGACCTACGGGCGTATAAGACGCATTCTATTTGTAAAAGTTATTTTTCAGGAAAAAAAGTGTGTCTTATATACCAGCAATTATATTTGTATATTTGTACAGCAACAAATTAAGGTCAATTAATGTTAATTAAGGTTAATTTTCTTTAATCCATTCACGTTATCACAGTAAATAAACATGTGATCATTTAAAAAAGAAAAAAAGAGGAACTGTGTGTTCAAAACCCCAAAATCATCATGTCACCCTAATTTTCTCTTAAATAATTAATCAGTACTAATCACTGACTTCGAAGCTCTCTGGCCCAAAGTTCTAGGATTGTATGAGACAACTAGAACCTCTGTGCAACTCAAGTATGCAATTCTTTTAATATATAACTTGACAGATCTCCTGGTGTCCAAGGTACGCCATCTCTCTTCCTCAGGATGTTTTTGCTGAGGACAAAGACTCAGCAGATAAATAATATCAGGCATCCCTTTGTGCCATTCACATTTTGGAAGAAATGTTGGATCCAGTGTTAATGTTAATCTGTCCTGTTCAAACTTCCACTGATTTGGATTTAATGACAATGTTGGCAAATTTGTCTAGCAGATGTTATTGCAGCCAGCAAATCTGTTTTGAAGGTCATCATTTTTAAAGAAGTCTCCCTGACTGGTTCAAATGGGGGCTTTGTTAGTCTATTCAGAATCAAGTTCAGATCCCAGCTAGGAAACCTGTGCCTTGTTGGGAAAGTAGAAATAGCTGCACCCCTTAGAAATCTCTTTATATAGGATGAACAGGCAGTGGGACACTCTCAAACCTTAGTGCCATGGCTAATTCTGACACTTGGCACTTTAAAGGGTTAGTTCTCAGCCCCCTCTGTAGACCATCTTGCAAAAACTGCAAAACATGCTTGACCTGAACATCTGTCATCTGTAGCTGATTTGAGGTGCACCACCTCTCAAATGCTTTCCATGCTATGTTATAAATATCCTGAGTTGACTGCCTCCTTGAAGCTAGAATGGTTTCAATAACTCCCATTGAATAGTCTTTCAACTCTAACACCTTCCTTTCATGAACCAGCCATCATATTTAGCCACTGCAGATTTGGATGATGAACTGGCACTTGACTGAGCAGATCTTTCTGAATCAGCAATTTCCACAGCATTCCCACCAATGTGTGTTTCAGAAGGGAATACAAAGGTTTTCTGAGCCAATGCAGTGCTGTTAATGTCACCTCTGCCTCCTCCTGTTTTATCCTGAGGAGCATTCTTTGTAGAATCTGTCTTGGTAGAAATGCATAATGTTGTCCTTTCAGCCATGACACTGACAGAGCATTGGCTGTTTCCACATATCTGCTTCCAGCTATTGAAAAAACAATCTTTTTAGCTTGGTATTCTTGACTGAGGAAAATAAGTCTATTTGAAAATGTCCTAATCATCTGTACAAACACTGAAACACCACACGATTCAGTGCCCATTCCTCTGGATGCAAACTGTTCCAGCTCAGGTGCTCTCCTCTGATGTCCAATGTCCCTTTCAAGTACACTTCTGTTATGGACTTCAGATTTTTCTCTGACTCCGTTACCAGCACTTTTGAATGTAGGCCCCCTTGGTTCACAAAGTAGGACCTTACAGCTATGTTGTCTACCATACATGTATATGATGGCCTCTTAGAAACAATGCAAATTTAAGGAGTGCCAGGAGCACCACCTTCAACTGTAGAAAGTTTGTATTGTGCCTCCTGTATGCCCCAGTCCATGCACTTTGAGCTGCCACATCAAGACAGTGCACTTCCCAACCAATCAAACTTGCATCCATAGTCACCTTCACCTGATACACAACTGTTAATGGTACTCCCTTCTTCAGATTTGCGTCTTTCAGCCACCAAACCAATTCCTTCCATAGATAGAGTGATAATGGCATCACATAATGCTTTCTATTGCCAATGCTGTGCTAATGGGGCAGGCCCTAGAATTATACTTTCCTCAAAGTGCTAACTGAATTGTTGATACCAGCAATCCCATCACTCCTGCTAGCACAATTACATCTGCAGACTTCAAAGATGTTAACATCTGAACACTCTACTTGACTATCATTCTCCTCTCTTCTGAGAGATATGTGTGACTCACTTTGGTGTCCATTTGCACTTCCAAATATATAATTAAAGTCATTGGTTTCAACTGGCAATTCTCATAATTGTCTTGAAAGCCAAAATCTTCCAATATTTGAATGGCTAACTTTAAATCCTGTAAGATTTATGCCCAACAACTCGCCTTCACAAGGATACAGTTGACATATGAATAGAAATGTACCCCTCCATATTCAAAAATGCCACCAAGGGCATCAGAACTTTTGTAAACAACCTTAGAGCTGACACCAACCTAAAGAGCAGAGCTTTGAACCGAAGATACTCCTCCCTCAAAAGTATCAAGGTTGTCCAAACTTGTAAATTTTCCTTTATTGTCTGTAGTGTCTTCATTTTGAACCTCAGGTATCTTACAAACCCATTGAGATACCTGAAGATCAGGACAGGATGATAAGTCCCGTTGCTTTTGGGCACCATGAAAAATGTGGAGTAGACACTGATCCTATGGAATTTTCTCCTCTGCTTATATGTCTAACAAGTGATCTATTTCCTTCAACGTTATCCTCTGCTTCTCCACATCCTTTGCTACCAGTGAGGAGACATATCACTTTTTCAGCAGTTTGTTGAACAGTATCTTGCAGCTGTTCACTTGGATCACCTATTGATCTGTTTTTACCTGAGGACACTGAATCCCAAAAAGCAGCAGTCTTCCTCTCAGATATTACTCTTTTGTCATTACTGTGACTTATCCTTCCTGTGGGTCAATCCACCTCCTCTTCCTTGTACTTGACTATCAAATGTTCCTGCTCTGTTAAATTGTCCATTTGGTTTAAAACACTGTTGTCCAAATTTAAATTCTGCTTGCCTACCATTTCCTCTACCACCATGCAAGCAGTAATATCCTCCTCAAAATGGCTTTCTTTCTACCTTCCTCTTTTGCAGAGTTGACATCACCTCCCTTTTCTCTCTGCTCTCAACTAATACTTTCTCGAAAGCTTGACTCCCATACAGTAACTCCCCTTTGAATGGGACAAAGGCCAAATTATTCTTTGACTTCTGATTCACATCCTAGTGGCATAACCACAAGGACCTTCTTGTGATTGCTACTGTACTTATATTTCTGACTGTAAAAGCAACAGAATCACAATTAGCATCAGCTAAATACTCTAGCACCTTTTAACAGAGGATAATGCTCTGGTTAAAAAACAAGAATGCAATTCCTCACTTTCCATAATCTTCTGCATCCACAACACTACTGCTTGGGCAAACATCAAGGCAGCCACAGATGTTCTTATGGCCAGAGTTAACTCTTCATGGTTTTTTAAAACACAGAATTATGTCTCCTCTCATTCACTTGTCTTGGTGTTGTGTCCCCTTCCTGAAGGACCAATGCCCTAGATATAAGTGCTGCTATTGGGACATCCACCAATGAGATCTTAAGGAATCCTAATTTCTTCTTCCCAAAAGAATAAAGCTTATTTGTATAGTCTAACTAGAGTATTTACCTGGCATTGCCCGAGATTTTATTTTCTCATAGTTACATTTCTCATGTTACATTTGTTAGAAATACCTTAGGAATTACCTTACTTTAGGAGTAAGATGTGGTTGAAATACACAGATTTGAGATCCTGTGTCTCTAATTCCCCAAACTGTGCTGTCCAGTACCTGTAATTTTTGCCCATATTCCCCAATCCAGTCTGTATTCAGAGTTAATAACATACAGAGGCTGGGTTCGTGCGAGGACTTGCTCCTAGGCCTCATCTCAATAGCAACTGGCCTATTCAGAGCTCTCTGGCTGAGAATTCTAAAGGCCCCTCCCTATACTGCCAACTCCAGGATTCCACAGAATCTTCACAGCAACCCAATCATATGAGGTCTTCTCACCTCACACAGCCAATCATATGAGGTCTGTGCCTGCCTGATGCAGAGAAACAGACAAGATCACTCACAAACTTTGACTTTTATATAGTAGATAGCTTCCTTGTATTCAAAGAAGCTTCCCATTCTAGATCAATTCCTTGAATATATCTGGCACTGGCATCTCAGTCCCATGGGACTCTATCCTTTTTATTACATATGCTACCTTGTTTTCCTTTTCCTTCTCTTTATTTTGCCCTCTCTTCATGTTATCTCCAAACACAAAGTCTGTAACACTCTCCTTAATACACTTCTAAATGCACCTGAAACAATTTATTGCCATCTATTTCTCTATCTTCTTCCTCTTTAGAAGAATCTTCAGCATCCTCCATGTTAATCTGCAACATATCCTCTTGCTATTCCTCATCCACTAGCTCTTTCTGCAATGACGCATGCTTAGTCTTTTTCATACATTTTTTGGCCTTTTGCCTCTCACTTTCTCTTTGGAATCTGCATATTTATCCAACTTCTTTTTCCTCACTAAACTATCACACTGGTTGTCCTCAGTTACTTCCTCACTTTTATCTTCATCCACTCCCATCTACTGGTTTATGCAATTCTCATTTTCTCTTCCAGTTAATAAATTAGACATGGATGCTAAATTCATTCTACTGAAATCCAAAGTGTTAATATTATTTTGATAATTCATTGCATCTAGACTTCCAAATTCATTAAATTGATTATTTATTGTTCCTAACATTGTACTGAATTCATTCAATATAGCTTGCCTAATCATGACTTGTAACTCATTTGGATTGGCGGACTTCATAACAAGTTCTGAAGCATTATCATCCATATTGCCTGCTTTCCAGTCTTTGAATACATCACCACCTTGAGGCTGCTGTCTCTCTTTCTCTCTTCATGACATATTTGGCATATCTTTAAACATCGTTTTCAAATACTGCATAAAGTCTGGGGTCATATTCGCAACCAGGTAATAAATACAACCCATCTCACACTTCACTATGTTCTCTGTGCCTCCATGTCTGCTCTGAAGTGGCACTGAAGGAGGAGGAACTGAGTAGACTTGCACTGAAGAGTTGCATTCTAATGCAGCCCCTTCTATTTCTTTAGAATCATGTGATTCAAGATGGCAGTCCAATGACCCTCCAAGACTTAAATGGCTATCACCATGCTTTTCTCAGAAGCCATCAAGAGACCCAATTTTGAGAGAGAATCCCCCATTTCTGCCTTACCACCATCTATTCTCTCTGTATCCCCTCCACCTTTACTGCCAAACAAGGCTCCCAGCACCTCTGAGTCACTTTCACTGGAGTAAAGGAAAATTCTCCTTAGTTCCTCCTTCCTCTCCACCTCAGAGATTTGTGGGTCAGCAGCCATCTAAGAGGGTGCACTTTTCATTTTTTTAAATTTATCCACCTCAGAGCCTTGCAGATTGGTGGACATTTGAATGAACAACTTTTTAATTTTCTCCTTTTTCGTCATCTTCCAAGCCTCATGGGTTAGTGGGAACATGGGAAATTACTTCTTTTGTCAAATCAGGAGCAATCCTTTTGCCTTCAATTCCGTTCTTTTCCTTTCTTGCCTTCTTTCCCACATTTTTATCTAAGCATCTTAACTATCCTAGCTAAGTGTCAGAGAAGGGATAAACCTGACTGGTTAATCTGGCAGGACAAGGAAGGGAGGGGGCCCTACCTGCCTCAACTGAAAAGAATGTGGATTTTTGCTTGTACTGGTTGGCACATGGAGATTAACCCAATCATAGTGGATTACTCCTGTGTGCCATTCTCAGAGGGTCAACATATTGTAGCTATGTATTAAGGCTCTTCAACACATCGAAGAACACAAAGACTTCCTGGACAGGACAGAGGGAAAACTGATCCTACAGAACTATCAGGAAGAAACTGTCAGTGGAAACAAAGAGGGCTGCAATACTAAGAGAGCACCCTGGATGATAGTCACTGTCACAAACAGATCATGCACAAGGGATTCAAAACTGCTTCAACTAAGCAAGGTCAGTCATCCTGACCTGAACATGACGAAAAATATTAGAACAAATTATACAGGAGTCAGTTTGCAAGTATCTTGACAACAATTTTGTGATTAGTAGGAGCCACATGGGTTTATCAAAAACATGTCCTGCCAGACTAACCAGATAGATAGATAGATAAATAGATAGATAGATAGATAGATAGATAGATAGATAGAGTCACTAGTTTAGTAGATGGTGGAAATGCTGTGCTTGTTATTTCATTTGATAATGTCTTCCATGATATTTTGACTAGTAAACTGAATAAATATGGACTAGATGGAAACACCAACAGATAGATCTATAATTGCAAATAGACGTGCTTCAGATTGGAAGGAGGCCTCAAATGCAGCAAGGTTCTATCCTGGGGTTGACACTCTTCAATATTTTTGTAAGGATTTAGATGATGGGGAGGAGAGAACCCTTATCAAATCTGCAGATGATACAAAGCTGAGAGGGTTAGCTAACACAATGGAAGGCAGAAACAAACTAGAAAACTAGGCTGAAATTAATAAAATGAAATTCAACAGAGAAAGATTCAAAATTCTACATTTGGGCCACACAAACCAAATGCACAGGTATGGAATGGGGGATACTCGACTCAGTAGTACTACATGAGAAAAGGATAGTGGAGTTACTGTTTATCATAAATTGAACTCGAGTCAGCAGTGTAATGCTGCAGTAAAGATGGCAAATGCCATCTTAGCCTGCATGAATAGAAACATAGTTTCCAAGTCAAAGGAAGTAATAGTCCCATTATACTCTGTGCTGGTCAAGTCTCATCTGGAGTGCTACATTCAGTTCTGGGTTCCTCATTTTAAGAAGGATATAGAGAAGGTAAAGCAAGTTCAGAAAAGGGTAATGAGAATGATTAGCAGTATGGAAAACAAAACATATGAAGAAAGGTTGAAGGAGCTGGGCATGTTCAGCACGCTAAAACAGAAGACTGGGGGAGGCTGACATGATCACACTCTTTAATAGATCAAGGGCTGCCACAAAAAGGAGGGTGTGAGCTTGTTCTCTCCTTAGGAGGGTAGAACTCGGTGTCATCATTATTATCATCTTTATTTAAATCCTGCATTTTGCTCAGCATTGCTCAAAGTGGTTACACTGGGCCTCAAAGCTGCTTTAAGTTACTGGTTTTATGTTACTGGAAGGTAGATTTGAACTGAACATTATAAGGAATTTCTTGATAGTGAGAACAGTTTGGCAATGAAATCAATTGTCTAAAGAGGTGGTGAGATCTCCTTCTCTGAATGTCTTCAAAAAGAAGCTGGACAGCTACTTCTTGGGCATCCTCTAGGTAGAGATCCTGTGCCGAGCAGGAGTTGGACCTCATGGCCCACAGGTCCTCTTTCAACTCTAGAATTCTATGATTCAGTCAAATAAAGGAGGTAACAGCCATGGTTGCTGCTGTGAGCCCCAAGAGCCTCTGAAAATGACACATACAGACATTACCAGCCTCAACATTGATGACAAAACCACCAGCAAAGCCACTTTTGTATAAAATCAAGGAATTTGTCAATGAAGACAAGGCAATACATTGCAATGGGTTGGACTTTGGTACTGATAGTGCCAAAGCACTGAAGAGACAAGTATGAGGTCAACATGGTTCAGTTACTTCAATTAGGGAGTTAAGTGTAACCAAACACCAGTCAATGTATGGAAAAACTGTAAGCACTTACAATCAGGTATACAAATTAAATATAGTCATATATGTTATAAAAGACCAGGGAGGTCACAGTTGATCTGAATAGGAGGACTCTCAATGTAGAAAGCAAATAAAACCTTGTAACAGCTCAAAATGTATCTGACAAACTATTATAGTAATATGCATTTTGGTACCTACAGAGGCAAGCCAAAGCAGAGAAGTCATGGTTTGTTTCCAAGTATCACCATAGAAACTTTCCAAGTCTATTGTGGTTCACTTCCGGGAAATGCAGTATCAGACAAATTATGAGCTTTTTAGTGGGGAGAAAAATATTTTGGATGTAAGCACTGAAGACTGCCCACCACCTGCTCTATAATGTCCTTGCAGAGCTGTGTTATCATCTCCTCCTCTAATGAAGAAAAACTTGCAGAAAGACTCATGTATAAAAAGAAAGCTTAATATCTAATTCACAATTTCTGTTTCTAGAACTAATAGATTTAAAGGGAGGGCAGACCAAGAGAAAGATCTCTTTATAAGTATGGAGACACACATAAAATTAATAGCTGTGGCACACAACAGAAAGAATGTACTTTCAATTCATATTTAAGAACTTCTAAATCTTCAAGTATATTTTTAGAAACCAGTGTAATCTTTTTCTTGAAGTACTGTCAAATATACATACTTAGAATGCTGAAATCAGAAGAATATTCTAACAAAAACAGTAAGAAATACGAACTATTTGTGCAGTTAAGAGGCGTAATCTAGCTTCTTCCATTATGTCAGCAATTTGTTGAGGGCTTCTATCAAATGCAATATCAGCATCACAGTCTGGACATTTAAGTGTTTTGGTCAACTGATGTATTTCTTCTGAATCTAACTACAAAAAGGAAATAACAATAAGAGATTAAAGTATTAACATTAAACTAGTAAGAATTATCATAAAATTACACTTCAGTGGTGCTGCTGGAATTCAGCTTTATTTTACTGGTTTTTAATACTAACTTGAATGCTTCTATGAACCTGTGAAAGGATGGAAGTGTCCCCATGAAAGTGGTTATACACAGGGTAAGAGTGGTAAAACTTTCAGTGCCTATTCCCTAGGTCTGGAGACCTTTTTGGAGCAGTTTACTAAGAAATTTAGATATGCTGCCTGAACCAGTGCCCAAATCCTCTCCTTGTGCCCAGCTCGTGGCATTTCAGATAGTCTTGTTCTAATGCTCAAATCCCAGTTCCTGACTTCATCAATCTTCTCATGATACTACTTTAAGCTGGTTGCTTCACTTTGTTCCATATTATAGTTAGCCCTGTTTAATTCACTGATTATAACAGAAAAGTTAATTGAAATGGCTTAATTTTGGCTGGACTGTGCCAGAAGTATGCTAATGATACCCGCTTCTACCTCTTTACAATGCAGCCACAGTGACACACACCTTGACTATATCTCTTTTGAATTACTGTAATGAACTCTATTTTGTCTTTGGAAACTATTCAAAAATCTCAGTGGGTCCCAAAACACTGAAGACAAGTTGTTGACTGAGGCTAGCTAGAAGGGAAAAGTAACTGTTACAACAACTCCACTGGCTACCATTCCATTTCTGGGCACAACTGAAAGCAGTTTTAGAGACTATCTCTAAAACTGTTTCTCCCTGGATGAGCCTGCCAAAGATTTGAGATCTTTTGGCAGAAGACTTTCTTTTGGCTTTACCACCTTCATAAGGCATAGTGGTGAGGACACAAGACAGGGATTTTTTGGTGGCTGTTTCTTGGGCTGTTGAACTATTCCACCAGCATAAAAATTGTGTGCATGGAAGTCAATAACTGCTCCTCGAAAGTGGGGATCAGGAAGAACAGGTTGCTTACCTGTAACTGTGGTTCTTCGAGCGGTTATCTCTGCCCTCACACAATGGGAATCTTCATGCATGTGCAGTAGCTTTTCGGAAAGTTCTAGAGCTGAGCAGCTTGGTGGGAACCCCTCCCCCATCCGGTACTGAGCATGCTCAGTCCCGCCAAGCTATTGGTCTCTCCTCAGTTTCAAAGTCCGCCAAGGAAAGGAGAGGCTGGGCGGGTGTGTGTGAGGGCACAGATGACCACTCAAAAGAAACACAGTTACAGGTAAGCAACCTGTTCTTCTTCGTGGTCTCTGTGCCTCACACAATGAGAGATTGAATAGCTTACCGTTGAATGACAGGTCAGGTCCTATACGATCGAAGACAGCACTGCACAACCAAAGCGAGCCTCACACCGGGCCCGGCAGTCAAGACGGTAGTGGTGGTTGAAGACTGTGACCAGGTAGCCACACGGCAGAGCTCCTGCAGGTCAACCCACGGAGGAGAGCTGCTGACAAAGCCATGGCCCTCGTGGAGTGGGCTTGGAGCGGGGGAGCTGATGGAAGTTGTCCCGCAAGTTCATAGGCTAGGTGAATTGTCCGGACAATCCACCTGGAGAACGACTGAGTGAACACTCTGTTACTCTTCTGGCGGCCACCATAACAAATGAAAAGGTGTGGAGTCTGTCAGATGGTCGAGGTCCTTTGTAGGTAGAAGGCTAGAGCCCGACGCACGCTGAGCAAATGGAGTGAGCACTTGAGCAACGAAGCCGGATCAGAATAGAAGGTAGGCAAAATGACGTCTTGATTCAGATGGAAGTCAGAGACGACCTTAGTAAGAAAGGACAGATCTGGAAGCAAAGTCACTTTGTCACAGTGGAACACCAGGAAGGGTTCATCTGACCATAGCATGGTCAATTCTCCTGCCCGTCTGGCTGAAGTGACAGCGACCAGAAAGGCTGTATTTAAGGTAAGGAGATGGTCAGACGTGGCCATCGGTTCAAAAGGATGGTGTATAAGCTGAGAGAGAACAAGCGACAATGACCAAGGCGGGAGTGGCGGGGAGACAGGAGGGTAGAGGTGTTGAAGCCTTTTGAGAAATTGCTTGACTGTAGCATTCCGAAAGAGGGTCGTGGAAGGAGTGCCACGCGCTGGTAGGCTATGATGGCTGAGAGGTAGACCTTTAGAGAAGAGAAGGCGAGGCCCTGCTCCCGGAGCTGCAACAGGAAATGCAGCACTGTCGACAATGAAGCTGGAGACGATGCCTCACTTTGGGTATCCGCAAAGCCATGAATTTCCGCCACTTGTACTCGTAGGATCTACAAGCGGACTCATTTCTGGCAGCCATGAGGACAGCTTGGATGGCAGGGGAGTCTAAAAGGTTATCCTCCAAGCATGAAGACGCAGGAGGGGAGGGTCCGGATGAAGTACGAGACCGTCCGAATGGGACAGGAGGTCTGGCATGCAATGTAGTCGCATCTTGTGGCGACTACGCGGCAGTGAGGAGGGGACCGAACTAGTGCTGCCTCGGCCAGTACAGGGCTACAAGGATGGCATTCGACTTGTCTGTCACAAGCTTGGCCACCACTCAGCTAGGAGTGGGAGCGGAGGAAAGATGTAAAGGAATTCCCTGTTCCAGGGGAAATGGAACACGTCACCAAGAGAGCTGGGGCCCAGGCCGGCTCTTGAGCAACAATGGGGACACTTCTTGTTCCGATTGCTCGCAAAGAGATGGATGGATGGTGTGCTCCAACGGGACACTATCTGCTGGAAGGTGGCATCGGAGAGGGACCATCCATGGTGACACACCGTGTCCCTGCTCAGTGTGTCTGCCATCACATTGTCTTGTCCCGTTAGGTGAACTGCCACGGGGTGCACACGCAGCGGAACACACCAGTCCCAGAGGTATAAAGCCAGGCAGAGCAGAATGGAAGAGTGGGTGCCTCCTTGCCTGTTCATGTAACAGACAGTTGTCCTATTGTCTGACAGGATTTGAACTGTCTGTCCAATGATCAGGTTCCAGAAGGCCTGCAGGGCTTTCAGGATGGCTAGGAGCTCCAATGCGTTGATATGGAGATGCGTCTCCAGGCTGACTCAATGTCCCTGTATGGCAAAACGTCTGCAGTAGGCTCCCCAGCCGAGCAGGGAGGCATCTGTTGTGACAGTGAGCGTCAGGTGAGGTTTGACAAACGGCATTCCATGGCGTAGCGACAGTCTCTAGCAGAGGGAGGCCCTCAGTGAGCAAGGGACCTGCAGAAGGCGACACTGGTCATCCAGAAGAAGGTCAAAAGTCCAGAGAAACTAATGCTGTAGAGGGCGAGCGTGGGGGCAGGACAGATAGGTTACCGCCATTGTGGCTGCCATGTAGCCCAAGAGCTGTAGGATTCTTCGGGCAGAAACAAACAGGGTGCGTAGGACAGCAACGGTCGCTTGGCACAGAGTCCGAGCCTGCTTCACCAGGAGAAAGGTCCTGGCAGAGGTAGAGTCCAAGGTGGTGCCAATGAAATCCAGGGTGCATGAAGGCTCCAGGTAGGACTTCTTGGGGTTCACCCTGGGGCTGAGATCTGAGAGAAGGGAAAGGCCAAGGCGAATGTCCTCGTACAACTTTTGCTTGCAGGACACCACCAGTAACCAGTTGTCCAGGTAGGAATACACCATAACGCATTTCGTATGGAGGTAAGATACCACAGGGGCTAGGCATTTGGTGAAAACTCTGGGTGCGGTAGACAGGCCAAACGGCAGGACCTTGTATTGGTAGCAAACGCCACCAACTGCGAACTGGAGGTACCTCCTGTGTTGGGGCCAAATTGTGATGTGCAAATAGGCGTCTTGTAGGTTGATGGAGGCGAACCAGTCCTAACGTCGCAGGAAAGGCAGGATGGAAGAGAGAGCGACCATCTTGAATTTCCGGGGGAGAATGTAAGAATTCACCCCCCTGAGATCCAGGATAGGTCGGAGAGTGCCGCCTGATTTGGGTACTGTGAAGTACCGGGAGAAGAAGCCGGTGGAACTGTCTGAGGGTGGCAACTGCTCTACGGCCCCTTTGAGGAGGAGGGACTCAATCTCCTTGAGGAGGGTCGGACTGGCAGGGGTGGAGTAGAAGACATCTAGAGGTGGAAGACTTTGAAACTCGATGGCGTAATCAAGACCGATGATGGAAAGAATCCAGGAGTCTGAAGTGATATTGCGCCAGATGTTGAAGCGACGGGCCAGTCCAGGAGTTCTGGAAAGGCAGATGAGCAGATGGAACAGCGGTAGAGGTGGCGACCTGCAAGGGAAGTCAAAAGCGGGACATAGTGTTAGAGGAGGATTTCTTGGAGGACGGTTGGCAGCGTCTGAAAGAGCGTCGGGAGGAAGCTGGAAGAGGGGTCTGAACAGATGCACAGAGAGGGAAGCATGACCTATAAGAATAGGCAGAACACTGCCATGAGCAGCATGACAAGGATGGTCTCCTGGACTGAGGAGTGGGATGGAAACCTATCTTCTTAGCCATAAGGCGAGCCTTTACAAGATGATCCATGGCCTCATCCATGGTCGCATGGAAGAGCCCTTGACCATCAAAGGGCAGGTCATCGATCCTCTTCCCACTGTCCTCTGCAAGCCCAGTGGAGCGAAGCCATGCAAACTGGAGAAGCGCAATGGCCCCAACCATCACTTGCTCTGTGTCCTTGACAGCATGGCGAGAAGACAAGATCTGCTGGTTAGAGAGGGCCACAGATTCATTGTAGAACTGGATGGCGTTAGTTCTATGGTCGTCTGGCAGATGAGAGAGCAGAGGAAAGAATCTGTCCCAGATGTTCCTCTGATAGGCAGTCAGGCAAGCATGTGTGTTCGAGATCCTGGCAATCAGGGAAGATGCAGAGTAGAAACGGTGACCGAAGGTGTCCAAACGATGCCCCTCACGATCCGGAGGTGTCGTGTGAGCCCTTTACCTCCCTTAGTCTGAGAGGATTCGACAACTATTGAGTTCGGTGTGGGATGGTTAAATAGGAAGTTGACATCCTTTTTCTGGATCTGGTAAAGGTGCTCCAGGTCGTGAGGGATCGGCTGGAGCGAAGCTGGCTGGGCCCAGGGATGTTTTAACACTTCCTGCAGGACAGGGAGGAATAGAATCGTAGTCATGGAAGGAGGCCGCGTGTTAACATAATGGAACACTGGGTCCTGCACTGTCGAAGCGGGTCCAGAAATGTCCAGGCCGAGAGCATTGGCCATCCTGACTAGGATGTCAGAAAATTGCTTGACATCCTCAGGAGCTGATTCAGGGGTTGGATTTCCAAAAGCCAAAGGCGGAGAGGTATGGGAGCCAGGCGTGGAATCCACGGAATCACTGTCAGAATCATAAGAGGCAGATGACTGAGATGGGGACTGATGTGATCGGGGTCGATTCGGTACCAGAGCAGAAGGAACAGGTGGCGGAGCACTAGCGGAGACCGGAAATGCCATTGGGGCCGGTATCATAGCCGGTACTGGAGTCGGTATCAATGGCGTTACTGACATCGGTACTGAGGACATCGGAAGGACTGCTGGGATCGGGGCAACAATGGATTGCGTCGGTACTGAAATTGTTACAGATGTTGGTACTGTAGAAGCAAGCTGGGTATCTGGCAGAGGCCGAGAGACCATTGTTGTTACCCGAGGAGGTGGTGAGATCGGCCTTCAACAAGGCGACCAGTCATAGGAGCGGCAGTGGGTGGGAGAGCGTTGGTAGTACGGAGAATGGGACCGAGAACAGGTCCTTGAATGCCGATATCGAGAGGAGCTTCGGTAGTGAGACGCAGAAGAACGTGACGGAGAGCAGGAACGCTGTGGGCGGTAGGGCGACCAACAATGGATGTTGGGATGGTATCGATCACGATAGGCTGGTGAGTAAGAATAATAGGAGCCAGGCTGTTCTCTCCACAGATGCTCATGGCCGTATTGAACAATGTAAGAGGCTGAAGAGAAGGGTGAGTCAAGCCTTGAGTCATGTTCTCCACGGTAAACGTAGTCCCGATGACGCGGGGATCTACCTCTACCGCCATGTCTCAGAGAGCATGCCATGCTAGATTGAGGGCGATCACGGTAAGGAGCCCAAGGAGCATCTGAATAGGATGGACAGTCCAACTCAGGGTCAGTAGGAGTGAGGGTCAGAGGAAGCGGGGTTGGTATACTCACTGTTCCTGTCTGGGCCAACGTGACTGGTGGAGATAACGGCGGCAAGGGTTGACGTTCTGAGTCTGAAGTTAGGTCAACAGCCACTGAGACCAAGAGCGACGGGAGATGGACATCGTCATGCTCCAGCGAATGGTTGGGAGCGTCCTCTTCCTCCATGGTAGCCATCGAAGGCTGTGTCGGAGGGGGCGTTGGCAAAGGAGCCAGCTGGCGGCCTAGAGGAGAAGAAAAGCAGCGCTTCTTCTTCTTCTTCTCCTTAATGGAGGAGTCAGCAAGGTGAGACGAAGCTCGCTTATGCTGAGCAACAGTAAGGACCTTGCAAGCTTGAGTGGAAGCTGGTTGAGAGCTAGAAGAAGCGTCCCCAGAGGAAGAGGTAATAATCAGCATCCTGGAGAGCTTCGGAATCTTCGGTAACAAGGAGATTAGAGGCAAAGCCATTGAGGACAATATTGGTATCGGTACTGAGGTGGTCAGTTTCGATGAAGTCGATGCCAAAGACAAAATCAGCATCATGGAAGAGGGTGTCAACAAAGGCCTCAAAGTCGAGAAAGCCCGAGGAAAACACTGAGCCATGGAGGAGGTGAAAGGGCGGTATTTGAAGCCACCTGCTCCTTTATTCGAAGGGCTTGCTCCCAACAATGAGACTTCAACCGGGAAGCTCTGTTTTTCAGGGTTTGAGAGATGAAGTCTTTACAGATAGAACACATCCGAACATTATGGAACTCTCCAAGGCAGAATAGGGACTCGGAGTGGCCATCAGACAAGGAGACCTTGTGACCGCAAGACACGCACAACTTAAACAACGATGACATAGAAAGGGGGAAGAGTTCTTACAGTCTTTTTGTTAGAAACAACACAAAGAACAGTCAAAGAATAAAGAAAAGTGAAGCAAACAAACTGCTCAGCAAGCAAGGCTTTCCGAGCTGCTAACAGGTTGGTGGACAAAAAGAAACTGAGAGACCGTTAGCTTGCTGGGACTGAGCATGCTCAGTACCGGCTGGGGGAGGGGTTTCTGCCAAGCTGTTCAGCTTTGGAATTTTCCGAAAAGCTACTGCACATGCGCAAAGATTCCTATTGTGTGAAGCACAGAGACCACAAAGAAGAAGCATTGTCCAAAACAGGGACTTGTGCACATGTAAGTCAATAGCTCTGGTAGATAACTGTCCAAAAAGGAACTTTTCTGTAAGGTCTTTACTTTTGGTAGAAAAAGAGACAGTGAGGAGCAGGATGGTGATGAGGCCGAACTGCCACTGCCACCATCACCTGGCCCAGCAAAGATGTAGGGCCTTTTCCAAGAGAGGGTTTGGAAACCAGCAGAGTTGAAGGAGGTCTGCAGTGCACAGCCTCAGAATGAGGCAGAGACATCATGGTGTCAACAGAGGCGGTTGTAAAAAATCTCCTTCAGTGTTGTCATCCTTCTCTGCTTTCTCTTTCAGAAGGATGATGACACTGAAGGAAATTTTTGCAGCAGCAAGGTCTACAGTATGCATATTTGGGAAGCCTGGGGATATTTATTGTTTTTCCACTTTTGAAGCGATCCCGATCCCGATCCCCTAACCCTCACAGAAGTTGAAAGTCAACTGTAGAATTCAAAACAGTACAAAAATACAAAACACTGGGGGTTTTGCACACAATGTTACCATTTTTTAAAAAAATTATTTGCTAAAAAACAATGTGAATTTTTGCAAAGACTCAAAAAAACATTCATGCTCTCACCCAATAGGGAGAATTTCAATAGTTTTCATTCTTGCAGTTAAGAACAAAATAATTTAAGATTTACATTTCTAGTATTAAGAAATATGGAAGTAATAATCAAAGAGCCGTATCTTTAAAATGCTTGTGGTAAAAGTTTTCTTTGTACCTGTCAACTATATGTCATAAAAATGAATACTGGTACTTTCTTAATCATTAAAAGAAACTCTGTGAATCTGACAGATATAATGTGCCATGAGCCTCTTGTCTTTTCTGCTGAGTTATTGTATATATTAGTCTGCAATTTTCTTTCATTATTATAAATCAAATTTAGCTGGCTATCCAGTAATAAAATACGAAAGGGTAAAGATCTTAAATTCAGTACTATTTCAAGTTAGCGCCACAAAATCAGATGTCTAATAATATATGCCTCCAGTGTTAGGACATCTAGCTCATTAATTCTGCATTTTGTAGGAGAAAAGTTGTTAATAACAAAGAGTTTCATATCCTTTCCTAAATTACAATACTTTTAATAGTAAAATAACAATACTTACTTTATAAGGGTATTCAATTGTAATTGCTTCTTCAGCCATTGTCCAATTTGCATCAGCCAAAAATCTGTCAAGTTTCAACATTGAAAAGGCATTGGCCTCCATCTGTCTGATACGCTGAACAGCATTATGCATTGCCATGCGTTTTGGAAGTGTAATATTACAAAGGCCTATAAAAGCAGAAAAAATAACTAACTGGTCATTACGAAAAATAACATAGCTTCCCTGGAAATACATATATATATATGTGTGTGTGTGTGTGTGTGTATTTGCATACCTTTACTGATAACAGTAATTTTAGAATACATGTAAGAACAGTGTCAGCATTCTTCATACAGTCTTAGACTATGAGTGTAAAGCACACATTTTCCCACATTCCTAGAGAAAACAGCATCTCAAGGATGTGTATGAATGGCAAACTGTTCATACATCTTCTTTCTACCCATCTACAAAACAGCACTGAAACTGTATGCTTCCCTCCCCTCTACCAGCTTCAAACTAGTGAATCTTTAAGAAGAAAAACAATTATTTCTAATGTTTTTACCCTGCTCTGTAGCTGTAAAGGATCCCAGAGATTAGGAATTTCAGAAGTAAAGACAACCATTGTCCTTGAGCTCAGTTAGAAAGAGAGAGTTATGACCCACAAGGAAGAGGTAGGTGAAACAGATATGGTTTTTCCATCCCATCTCTTTATTTGAAGAATTTGCATGTCTCTGCTGTTTGTCAGCCTGTATCTTTTAGGAGTTCCCTTGAGTCCACCAACTTGGTCACCAGAGCTTAAAAATTTGTAGAATTAACATTGATTCCCTTCAAGAAACCTCAACAGTTGGAATTTCAGAATAACTGACATGGTGAAATAAACAGGTGGGTTTGTAATATTTTTGGCTATTTATTTACATTAGCAAATCAGTATATACATATATATATCTTCAGGAGAGACAAAGCTCATTATCTAGGCACAGAACCTGTATATCAATAGTTCAGAGTCAAGGCTTATTATATCTTACATAGAATTTGGTACGGAATATAACCATCTAACACAACGCTCTACATAGTAATCTGATGAGGAATTCTACATCTCTAAACATACAGCAATGAAGAAAACCACATATTTCCACATGTATCTAAAAACAGAGGCATATACTATAGATTCATATAACAGGCATTTACCTAACAGTACAACTATCACCAGCATTATTTGGTGTATTAGAAGAAGATGTAAATGCAGCAATAAAAGCTGCAAACTATTTACCTTCTCTCTCTTTTGGATTTGCTTTTATACCATTTCAATTTCCTCTTATCTGTTCATCTCTACCTATTAGGAGTAACTGTTCACTGATCTGCTATCTATCAGCCAGTAAAAGACTTGTAATTGTTTCTTCAGTGTTACCCATCACCCCTCTTGAAATAAGATTTTACTGATCTTTTGTACAGTACTCATATAATGCAGTTTTGACTTATTTTTTGACAAGCCACCAATCAGATAAGACATCAAGTGCTGCCTGTTATTCTGGCTATCTGCCCTCAGGTGACTGCATCATACATGACTCAGCATGATTAAAGACTATTGTATCAATCAAGTATACCTCAATTTTCCATCCTATTCTCCCCTATATTCTCTTATATTCACCTTATTTTATTTTATTGATACTTAGGTGGTTAAATGCCCAGAAACTGCTTCATTATATGCTCTCTATGAAGGCATTTTTAACAAGCTGTACATCCCCTCTTTTTGATATGGCTCAACTGGCAAATATCATTTAATTGGCATAAATATAAATTATGCACTGCTATGGTTGCATGGCCACACTGGCTGAAAGGAAAAGCTGGCTGAACATGTGCACTGCAAAACCAGGTCAGGTAAGACCTCAAGACATAGCCAGGTCATAATCAGGAAACAATCAAGGAAATTCCAGCAACAATAAACTTAGTTAGCCTTCAATGACCTAACTTGTAGAGACAGTAGTGTCTGCAATGTTCCCACAGGATGGCTGATTTTCTTAGTCCTTCTTCCTTTGACCACCAAACTTTCCTTTTGTCCCCACACCTGCCCAGCAATTAAGGAGCTGTCAAACCTACTGTTAGCCCTTTATCACCTAATGCTAAGGCCACTAGCTCATTCCAGACCCCACTGTCCATTCTGTAGACTCCACCGTTTACTCTGCCAGAGAGCCATTAGCACCTTAATCCTCCAGGTAGAAATAAAGCATTTAAACCCCAGTTTTTGGTTGATTGTTATCACCCTGCTTGTCTGATTCCAGTTTATGTACTGTTGTTGGACTCCTAGTTTAAGCCACATTGTTCTTCATTTCTCTACTGGATTGGTAAACATCAACCACTTCACTCTGAAAATCTTGCTATTCAAAACTTTCTTCCCTTTTCCTTCAGTTAACCTCCTGTGATTGCGTGACTGCTTGGATCTTATGCATGTGTGATTGCAATTCCCCCAATAAAATAAACAAGCTTACTTTTGGATCTCTGGCTGATTCTTCCCTGCACTACTACCAACAGACATAGGCACAGAGGATCTTGTAAGGTTACTGCCCTCTTGTAGGCCTCTTCTTTGAGTTAACATTCCCCACTGTTTCACAAAGGCACTGGAATTGCAGGTGAATCTCTGAGTCACCCACAATTTAGGGTATCAACATTGGCCACATGGTATTATTGCCATTCTTTTTTTCAATAGATAGGATTAGAGGTCCTAAAGTTTGCTAAGTATACACAAAATATAATGTCCAGCCTATAACAAGGGGAAGAGAGGGAGAAATGAATGCTTCTTAAAGTTATGGTATTTACCACAACAAGCTTGGTCAGACACAGTAGCCTAATGGAATTGTTATCAGCTCCTTGAAGGATGGGAAGAAACAAAAGCTGATTTCTCAGCAAATATAAAAGAATAAATCTGCTTCTACCAGCTACTATAGCACTGTATTGTATTAAGTACAGACAGTGCTGTGAAGGCTGCATGCATCTCTCTCACACTTGCTTCCTCTAAGTCCTAAAGAGTACTAAATCTGTAAAACTACAAAATGAAACAAGAACTGTGCATGGAATAACCAAACCCTCCAGTATTTAGCCAGTATGGACCAGGACAGGTCATTTTAATCCTACAGAGTCATGTTTCATCACAGTATCCACACAAAATGAATCTGCATTCTGTGGCACTATCACTATCATAGATGTAAATATTTACTCAAAATTTTAGTCACATGCTATGCACAGCATTTTTTACAAACAAAAAACACAGTGACAAAAAAAAAAGTCCCAACAAATTTATTGCTTCTTCCAACTGGGGTACTTTTTATCCCAATTAACCTAATATACTTTTTTTTCTGGTGAACCACGACACAAATAAAAATGATTGATGTCTTTTATCAGCAAACTAACAATATATGGGGTAATATGTCTTCTACTGGGGATACACTGAAGTTTTCAATGACACTACTAAATCTTAATCGCAATATTAGCTCTCACATGATTCTCATTACTTTGGAATTCTTATTGAGATCCAAAAATATCCTACAATTCACTAAATGCATTTTTCTTTTTTCATCTTGGTGCATGAGGGTTGAGTTGCAGCCCAACTGTGGGCCCTATATTAAGTTCTATCATAGTCTCCAGCAAACACACAATTTCTTCCCATAATTATATTTTTGTAATTACATTGATTTTTGTTACTTGCTTTATAGGATTGTGCATTTTAAATCAATTTGGTTTGGTTCTGATTGTTTCTTCAACCATCAATCTTTATACCCTTTTGCAGGCATTTTACATTTAGCCTGCTTTTTCCTTCAGAAATTAATATTTACATTTAATAAATTCAGTTGTTTCAATAATTTAGATCAGAAGTTCTTAACCTTTTCTTTACCACAAAATCCTTTTAAATATCATTTATTGCTGTGCACCATGAAGATTTGTTACCATAACCTACACCCCCATATGTGGCAATTAGCACTACTGCTGTCTGCTCTATTTTGATTTTCTTGATTACTTTGTGTATTATTACCAATGGCCATGGAACTTGAAGAGCATCATGAAACTGCCAATCTGCCTCAACATCTATTGAAAAATAAAGCTTTAATTGATGACTGTATATTTGATTATGTATTTGATAGAATGATTTGATCTAACTGGATGGAATTAATTAATTTATGCAAGTCATCATTTAATGAATTCATTGACAAGGTAGCTGGTTGAGTAATTATACTCTGGATCCAGTCTGCATTAAATAATTCATTACATCCAATAATAATAAATCTCTTGTATTGCACTGTAATTCATTCTGTTACTTCAAAAACTAGCAGACTGGAAGGCCTCTCTTCTGTCTTGTTGAAATCTCTGTCTCTTGAATTGAAAACCTGTTCTGTTCCACTGTGATCTGTTGTTTCTGAAGTCTCCCTGTGTACTAGTAGTCTTCCTTCTCCAAAACTTGAAGTAGTTATGCCTGACCATCCTGCTTTCTTGTTTTCTTTTCTGGACAATGGGTATTACTCGTTTCTTATCCTTTTCATCTATCAACACCTTCTCCAGGGCTTCATCCACAAGGAGGAGTTCACCTTGGAATGGCATATTTGCTAAGTTTGTTTTTGACTTTTGGTCAATTTCCCACTGGCATAAGCAGAGAGATCTTTGGGTTGCAGTTATTATTATATTTCTTGCTACAAAGGTTGATGAGTCCAGCATCTGTTATGATTTGTAGAACTGTATTTTCTACCCACCTCCCTTTGTGGTATATGGGCATATCCTGATTTTCTAAAATGTCTTGGTCCATACATAGTACCACCACTCTTGCAAGCATAAAACATACAATGGAAGATCATTCTGCTAATGCTGATGCCTCATGTGCCTTTTACATGCTAACTCAACTCTATGTTCATTCTATTTCCTTTAGTATTTTGTCTGCCTCTTTTGGGAGGATCACCCATGAGATCAAAGCAGAAATTAAGACTGTCTACCTTGGGAAGCTTCAGAAATTCCATATCCTTTTTTTTCTGTATAGATATAGTCTTTGACTATACCCCATTAACCACTTTGTATTTAAAGGGGCTTCCCACTCCAATTCTATCCATTCTTTAAACATGTCTGTTAAAGGAATTTCTACCTCTTTTGGAGTAGATATCTTCAGAACTGAAGCTACTCTATTCTTCTTCATTCCTGTATTGTTTTGTTGTTTTTGTGTGCCTTCAAGCTGTTTGTTGACACTAGGGTAAACCTACCATGGAGTTTTATTGGCAAACCATGAAGTTTGCCTTTGTCTTCCTCCAAGGCTGAGAGAATGTGACTTGCTGAAAGTCCCCAGTGGCTCAGGGTCATAGCCTAATGCTCAAACCACTGTATCAGATTAGCTTTTTGAAATACCAGAAGTTGCTGTTTTGTACCTTTAAGTCATTTCCAACTTAAGGAGACCTGACAGTGAACCTATCATAGGGTTTTCTTGGCAAGATTCACCTTTGCCTTCTTCTGAGGCTGAGACAGTTAGATTTGCTCAAGATCTCTGTGAGTTTCCATGGCTAAGTGGGTGTTCAAACCCTGGTCTCCAATGTCGTAGTCCAGTTCTTAAACCATTACACCATGTTGGCTCTCTATACCATTGATCGTCTGTTTTATGTTTTGATTATTATCTAACTCTAAAGTCCAAAGACAAGAAACTGGGCTTCCCTGTATGGCAGTTCCCTATCTACTTTCAATCCCACAACTGGAGAAGAGCAGGATATAAATGAAATGAATGAATGAATGAATGAATGAATGAATGAATAAATAAATAAATAAATATAAGGAACCTGACTACTGAATACTAATTGTACAATCCCTTTCCTTTTTAATAAGAACAAAATCCCACAATAGTCAAAAGGCCTTATTTCCAAAAAAGTCATAAGACTGTTGCCATGTGAGTTGGTGGTTGGATAGCAAACCAAGTATAAACAAAAGAGAGAACAAACAATATCAATATGAGATTGCTGTCAATTAAATATTATATCTCCACAAAACAAAAAAGACAACAACATTAGATTTCAGAAGGGATAGAAATTGCCAGTTCTTTACTGCTGATTAGAAAAGCAGATTTCACCATCACATCAATGAAGATTTTGTGTGTGTTGCTATTTTTAACAGTATTTGCTTCTGTAATTCTCAGAGTTTTCTAAAAAACTAATCAGTCATTTCTGTCATGCTGGACAATTTGCTAGCAGTTCCTGGCATAAGCAGCAACATATCAGTCCTTACTGAAGGGTATTTTCCCCAAACTCTACCATATATTGGGGAGGGAATCCTCATGGGACTTGTGTAGTTCAATACATGCTGTTTACCACTTAGTATTTTAGCAACTAACTCCTTGCTGCTACTGTGGAGAAGGGAGGGGACAACTAGCAGCAGAGGCATTACCTTGAAGTTTACACCAAGGATTTTTAGATCACTCTTCCTTTGAAAAAGAGGGCATGCCCATACTGAGCCTCAAAAAATCCAAAGCCAGTAGTGAGCAAAGGCACTGAAGACATCTGATTGATGATTGTGTTAAGATGCCCTACAGCTTCCTTCATTCTCCATACATTTTACAAGGAAAAACAATGTTGAAAAGGCTGTATGTGTTTAAGGAAGAAGCACAAAGAGGTGGCAACTTTCAGTAAGTGAGGAACTGTCTCATGAGAGGCCTCAGTTCTTTGCACTGGCCTAGAAGAGCTCTGTATCAGCCTATCAATAAACATTCATTTTCCTAAAACAAAAATAAAGACGTATTAAATGTATTACCTAATGTCATAACAAGCTTTTTCACAGTAGTGGAATTAATTATCAAGGTTAACAAAGATGCTGTTCCAGAATGTAGCAATATCTGAAAGAAAAAGACAGGTGCAATTAACAACTGTAATCACCATCACTAAAAGCAGTAATGTAATATAAAATTACAGTGTACTTCATATACAGAAGATAGCATAAACAAGTAAAGAAAAGGTAGAACTGCATAGTAGGTCATCTCCCATGCTTAAAACAAAACCAGAAGTGCTAACATCAGGTGGAATACATTGCCCATTAGAAGCTAAAATGGTGAGGGGCCTGGAAGCCATGCCCTATGAGGATAGACTTAGAGAGCTGGGTATGTTTAGTCTGCAGAAGAGAAGGTTAAAAGGGGAAATGATAGCCATGTTTAAATATCTGAAAGGATGCCATGTAGAGGAGGGAGAGGGTTTGTTTTCTGCTGCTCCAGAGACCAGGACAAGGAGCAATGGATTCAAGCTGCAGGAAAGGAGATTCCACCTGAACCTCAGGAAGAACTTCCTGACAGTCAGGGCTGTCCGGCAGTGGAATATGCTGCCTCGGAGTGTAGTGGAGTCTCCTTCTTTGGAGGTTTTTAAGCAGAGGCTGGATGGCCATCTGTCGGGAGTGCTTTGAGGGTGTTCCTGCATGGCAGGGGGTTGCGCTGGATGGCCTGTGTGGTCTCTTCCAACTCTACATTTCTATGATTCTATGATTCTAAACTGTCCCTTCTGTAGGGACCCAAGATAGATTTTGAAACTCTTATTGAGTTATGGAAGTGAGTAATGTCTTGTAGAATTCGTTCAGTTTCTTCTGAGCATTATTAATGGTTGTGTAACACATAAAATAGCTGTTTTTGCTTTGGTTACAAAAATATTAAAAAGAGCGTTAGATAAAATTGCCACAGATTGTCATTACAGATTGAGCCTCCATTAACCAAAATGCTTGGAACCAGAAGCGTGCATATACACATACACTATTCCTTATTTTCCAAAGTTTAAAGGTTTTCCAAAACTTAAAGATTGCATGGATCAGGCAGAAAAGATCCAAGAGGACAGCATCTCAACTTATGTCAACTGCTTATTTCTTAACATGCCAGTGCATTGTAGAATTATTTACCCTCTTGACTTTTCAACATTTTATTATGTTACAGCCTGGTACTGAAACTGTCTGAACTGGCATTATTACACAAGACACTTAACACCGTGCAAATGTTTTATTGTGCACAAATACTACATAAGATAAAACAAATGGACACTTGTTGGCTGCATAAGCGTTTCCCTCTTTGCTGTGATACAGCTAAACAGACTCTGACAGAATTCAATAACACCAGAAGTCACATAATTAATGAAATAATATCCAACTATGTGCAATTTTTATGGTTGTGAAAGCTAGACAGTGAAGAAAGCTGATAGGAAGAAAATCAACTCATTAGAAATGTGCTGCTAGAAAAGAGTCCTATGGATATCCCAGCCTGTTAAAAAAGACAAATGAGCTCTCCTAGAAGCCAAGATGACTAAAGTGAGGTTGTTTTACTTTGGCCATATCATGAGAAGACACGACTCTTGAGAAAAGACAATAATGCTTGGTAAGGCAGAAAGCAGTAGAGAACTTTTTTGAATACTGCGATAAATTTCACCTGCAGGTAAAATTCTGATAAATCTAAAATACTGGTATTTTCTAAGAGATTTGTCCCGAGAATATGGAAGGTTGGTAACCAGACAATTGAACAGGACAAGAAGTATGTTTACCTTGGTGTCCTTTTCCATTTTAATGGGCACTGGTGCAAACAGAGAAAAAAGGTAATTCTGACAGGGAAAAGAGCTTTGCCTGTTGTACAATCTTTCTACTATAAAAAAGGCAACCAGGATATCCTGGCAGCCTTAAAAATTTATAAAACCAAATTAAGACCACAATTACTTTATAGTATATTCACCTGGATTCCAGCCTTTAATAAGGAGATTGAATGACTGCAGGCACTTTTTTTCAGAATATTATCTGTTCCCCCATGTGTACACCATCTGACTCTTTATGCAGAATTGGGCTTGAATTCTCTTGAAACTGAAGCCTGGCTGATGACTTACAGATCTTGGTTTAAGATTCATTTTAGGCCTAATAGATCTGGCCTTTTATGTTTCCTTCAATCTGATATTTACTACACCAGGTGGGCTACATTTTATGAAAGCAAAATAATGTTTATGGGTTTAAATATGGATTCTCTCCTCTTATCAACCGAAAAGGAGTGTCTTGAAACTATCAGGGCCTGTCTTGCAGAGAGGGAATATCGGTTGTCATATCCAACACCTCCTAGGGTTTGTTCCCCGTCGATGCTCCGTATTCCCCCGTTGCAGGGTAGGATTCTGGATTATTTTCAAACTCTCTCATTGTTGGTGTCAAGGAAGGCCTTCCTACTTGCAAGGTTGAATATACATCCCTCAAATGTGACTAAGGGTAGATATCTACAGACCCCTTTTCTGAATTGTATATGTCATTGTGCTCAAGCTCCTGATGTTCTCCATCATATTGTATTGTTCTGCCCATTGCATATAATTCCAAGGAAAAAGTTGTTAAGGAGGTTATTGGAAAGGAATATCTGTTTGGATAGGTTATCAGTGGAATACTTATTGGAAGATCGGAATCCGCATATTACTAGGCTAATGGCCAACTTTCTGGCGGAGGCAACAAACATGGCTTAAATTTTCTAAAAATGATTGTTGTTATATTGTAAATGGCTATGTTGTAGTATGCCTAATAAAGGTTAATCAGATCAGTAGAGAACAGAAGATCTTACTACAAATGGATAGACTTAATCAAGGAAGACATGTTCCTGAATCTGCAAGACCTGAGCAGAGTGGCTGAGGACAGAGTGACTTGGAGGTCTCTCAGTCATAGAGTTGCCGTAAGTCAAAGTTGAAAGAAAGCAGTTAATAACAACAATGTGCAATTTCTATGCCATATGAGCTTGGATCAAATATACTTGTTTCTGGAAGGGCCCAAGAGAGCATATCCGAATCATTGCTCTGCTTAAAAAAAATGCCATCCACCAAAACTCAGTGAATGGATAGGGAGATTATTAGAGATGCAACCAAGAGGGCAATAGTAATTATGAAGGAGGTGAAGAGACCTGCAGTTGATCTGCAGTGATGTCCACACCTGACATTTATCACTCAGGTGCTACACAAAGCTGGGGTTTATCAAACAGCGGTGAGAAGAAAGCCACTACTGAAAAATAGACTTACTGAAGCCCACTTGGAGATTGCAAGAAAAGGATGTGAGAGACAAGGAAAACATGAGAAAAGTGCTGTGGTTTGATGACTGAACTCTCTGGTTTTGTTCAAAGTGCTATGTGTGGCACAAAGTCAAAAGAACCCAGTGTCTTAAGAACAACATCACTACAATGAAACACAGTGATGGCAGTTGCTTTTCTTCAGGAGGAACTTTAAACTGATCAGGATTGAGGGCAAGAGGATGGAGCCAAATATAGCGTGATCTAGAAGGACCTGTGACTGGGACAGAGTTTCGCCTTCCAGCAGAAGAGTTTCTCCAAACAAACAGGCAAAATAAAACTGGAGTGGTTTCAAAACAAAAACTTTAGAATGGCCCAGTCAAACCTGTATTTCAATTTGACTGTTAATCTGTAGCAAAACTTGAAAGTGGTTGTTCACTAATAGCGTCTACCTAACCTGAGTGAATTGGGGCAATTTTGCCAAAAGCGGGGGATGGGGGGAAAACAAAGGATTCAGCTACATTCAACTGAGACTTACTTAAGAAGACTTACAACTGTAATTGCTGTCAAATGTGATTCTAGCAAGTATTGGCTCGGCGTGTATGTGTGCTGGTTTGTTTTTGATTACTTTTTCGTCACAATAAAAGTATTTTGCACCTTCACACTGCAGAGTATTTTGTGTATATCAAGTGGTTCAATGTCAATTAAGTCATTTCAATCTCAGAGAAACATATTCAAAATGTAATCATTTTTGACAGCATTACTAAGCTTGATGGCTCAGAAATATTTCCCACAAACTCAATGGGACTTACTACTTAGCAGGGTTAATCTGCTAATATTTCAGACAATACAACTGTTTTGCATCCTAAAATTGGCAAAAAACTTCTTCTAAGTTCAATATAGAAGGTCAACAGTATTCAGACAGTATACTATCCAATTTTACCTCCCAATAGCAGAGGGCCACTTTTGAAATTATATTTCCAAACTCATATTTTAAACACAGCGATAATATGCCAATATGAGTATCAGTTATAGTTAGGTAAATTTCTTATATTTTGATTTTCTTTAGGGGATTTTTTTTTTAATCTTTTGAGTCCAAATCTGTCTGTACCTAAGCAATACAGTTTAGCAGTTCCTCAAAACAGTTATGGCAGCCTTCATAACTTAGGTCATCTTCTTACAAAAATACATTTACTCTTCAAAACAGATTAACTAGTTTTCCTGAGATTTTGAAGGTGACTTAATATTGGGACTAGCACCTACCTAACGGGTTTTAGAAACCTAAACTTAATAATTATAAAATGGTAAGTGACTGAAATTTGGAAGTTTGTGCAATAATTCAAATATGTACAAAAGATGCTGTGAAACTAGACATGGAATCTTGTTGGTGACATGAGCACATGTAACTCAGTGTTAGGCAGACCTATATTTTATTGCTGATGTCACACAAATGGCTATTCACTAACTCCTTGTACAATATCCAAAACAGCTACTGCAGGGCAATTATCAAGGTGTGGAGCACTGCCGCAGCCATTTCTTGGCTGGGGGAAAGAGAGGTTGACAAGGCAAGAAGAAGAAAAAGTCACTACCTTTAAAGATCAAAAAAGCACCTCTGAGTTAATATGAAGCAACCTGCTAAACCAAGGGATGAAACAGTATTGGAAAGAGGGGCTAATCCCTCATGTGGTAACTGTAGAACCTTTAAAGACCAAAGGTAGAACACAGTTTCTTTCAGTCACAAATATGTCTTTTTTAAAAAGTGCTTATTTTAATTAAACAATTTAGGTGTTCCCAGATAGCTACACATGGAGCACTCATGAAACTATCTGGCAGCAAGGAAGCAGCTTTAAACTAATGTGTTACAAAAGAAACTGTCATGAACAGGGAGAGTTCTGTTGAATCTTACAGTGAACTTCAGAAAACATTTTTCATTAAGGGGTGGGGGGGCAAATGACAATTTAGAAAGAGCCTCAATGGGAGCATTACATCAGTAAGCATGGCTAAGGGACTAGGGTAAAGACAAAATAGTCCAGAACAAATGTAACTTGTATAAGACTACATGTTTGTCTATGAAACATAAACTGTAGCTCAACTCCCATCCTGACTTCAAGCACACCTCAATTCCATGCAGGATATTTAAAGTTTTTTTGTTGTTCTGTGCCTTCAAGTTGTTTCCAACTTAACAGCAATTCTAGGGTGAACCTATCATGGGGTTTTCTGGGGTGAGTATACGTCACATGCCAAAGGTCATCCAATAGGTTTCCATGACCGAGCAGGGAATTAAACCCTGGTCTCCAGAGTCACAATTCAATGCTCAAACCACTAGACCATCCTGGCTCCTTTATCTCTGGGTTACTGGCAGTAAATCAAGAAGGATTTCTAAGTCCCAGCTGTTTAATAACAGATGCAAAAAAGGACTCTCTGTCTAAAGTTTGCCACTAAATACAGTCTAATTCCTCAGTGGACGTCATAGAAAAAGAAAGTGTACATTTTAAAGAATGAAGAGTTGGTACTTACGTGAACGTTCATTCTGGGATGACAGGAGGAGCAATCCATCACGCATGGGTTCGATCCTCGCGCCAGCCTACGCAGGAGCCATTCACGAGCCAAACGGACAGAAAAAGCCGTTTAACTGACTCCCTGCACTCTCCAGCCAGTTTTTACTTTCTCCTGCGCAGACCAGACGCAGTTTACTCCCTCTCCGGCGATTTTAGCTAAGTTAGGGATAACGACGTGAATTTCTAAATGGCTTCTAAGGAGAATGGCACAGTGCCAGACGATGTGCTCCAGAGCACCACGGAAACGTTGGGCTCGGGCACTACCACAGTAGATTCCGTCCAGAAAACCGCCGTCAGGCGGGTCACGGACGAGGTACTGGGAAAGCCTACTGTGAAGGGCAAGCCGCAGCGGATCGCGGAAGACAACCGCTCGGCCGAGCTGCGAAATATTTTCCTTGCCTCCAGCGAGAGCGAGGCTGATGAATCCAGACCTCCCTTAAGTAAACACACTGCAGGTAAACTGCATGAGAAGAAGGGAAAGAGAGCAAAAAAGGCAGATAAAAGGGGTGAAAACAAGCCCTCAAAGGCCATCGTAAGTAGCCTCAAGCTTACCGGTGAAGGGGCTGGTCGCCATCTTGGGAAAAAGGAAGCCAAGATGGCGTCCCACGAAGCTGGGCCTCTCTCCGCAGCGACGGCCGCCATGTTGGGTGTGGCGGCGCAGTGGGATCATTCAGAGTATCCGGTAGGGCCGGCCGCCATCTTGGGTGCGGCGGCGCACATGCGCAATGCTGCCGAGCCGGAGGCAAGCGGCTCGGTGACTACTTTTCCAACGGCCCCGACAGTTCAGCATCAGTACACTGATAATGTACCCATGGGCGCCTCCAGCCTTCTGGGCGTGCCAGCAGACTTGACACAGTTCCTGGCTCAGTGGTTAGCAAATGCCCCAAAGCAGCCACAAAGACAGGAGGAGATTGGCCAAGGGGTCCGGCAATCTCAGTGGCAACAATCATTAGAGTCCTTGAGGCATGAAATGCACAGCATGATAAGGGAGTCAGTAGCCATGCATATGCAAACAGCGCTACCGACCCAGTGGGGCCAGAGAAATACTATACATACCCCTGACTGGCTGGAGCAGTGGGCTATGGCCAGATTACTATCTCCAAATCAACAGGGGCTACAAGGCCAACCAAGTAGCACGCAGCTGCCAAATGTACACATAACTGAGCAACAGACTCGGGCTGAGCATCCACCAGCATCACAAGCAGGGAAGAGACCAATACAGCATGATGAGGTGCAGGGGCGCCATCTAGGGAAGAAGAGGAGAGTAGAAAAGGAGGACTTGAACATTTCTAGAGGAATAGCACAACTATCATCCACACACAGAGGTGATGCTGAAGACTTAGCTCTTAGCGAGGACGAATTACCTCAGGAGGAAATGATGGATTGGGAAGAGAAGGACTGTCAAGACTCAGAGGATGAGGATGAGGACAGGCAGGAAACTGACAGGATGTTTGAAGCACAGTACCTCAATGTGACTTTGAGAAGGGTGCTTCAGACGCTAGGTTTGGATAAGGATAGGGAGGTGCAAGATAAGGATAAGGAATGTAGACTAGCATCAGTGATCAGGAGAAAGGAAAAAAGAGGCACCGAGTTGTCTCTGCCTGATCTGTTTAAGGACTTGATCCTGGCGGAATGGTCTTCTCACGGAAAGGGGAGGAAGAGTCTGGCGGCATGCCAGAAACTATATTCCTTCTTAAAAGAGGACACAGAGTTCCTCAAAGACCCCCCGTGGACACCCCCATAGCGGGACTAGTTTCAGGTGCCATTGTTCCCCGAGAGGGCGACACCCAGCTAAAAGAGGTGGACGAACGTAGAGCTGAGGTCTCACTTCGAAAGGCACATGAGGCGGCGTCTTGGACAATCAAGGCTTCCACTGCCGCATCCATGTTCGCTAGAGCGGGAGTTCTGTGGACCCAAGATATCTTGGACACACAGGACTGGAGTATACAGGAATTGATGAAAGCAGTGCTAAGGATTCAGAGATTATTAAAGTATGTAGCGGATGCAGGTCTGGATGCGGCAACATGTGCCGCAAGAAATGTCAGCATGCTGACAGTAGCTAGGCGCTCCTTGTGGTTAAGACATTGGGAGGCAGACCAGAAATCCCGCAATAATTTGGCGTTCGTCCCCTACTCAGGGGACTTACTTTTCGGGGAAAAAGCTTTAGAAAAGGTTCTGGTAGAGACGAAGGGAAAAAAAAAAAAGCAGGTGATGCCGACATTACAAAGAAAAAAAGTGGAAAGGAGAAATTACAGGTCTTCAAACTACTCCTTTCGGGGAGGAAGATCTTATGGATTTGCCGGAAGGAATAATGATTACAGACCTGGGAGATACCAGTGGAACAGACAGAGGTCCCAGTACCCTAAACAATACCAGAGCAGCAGACAAGGACAGGGGAAGCTTGGGGGCAACCCCAAGCGAGGTAAGCCCCAATACTGACAAACAACAGAAGGTGGGGGGAAGACTTCTGGACTTTGGACACAGATGGTCGCGAATATCGTCGGACCAATGGGTCCTGGGAGTCGTAACACAAGGTTACAGCATCTGTTTCCATACGTGTCCAAAGGACAGATATCTTCCATCCCCAGTGCCAAAGGGGAGAGACAGGGAGCAGGTGGTATGTCAGGAAATTCAACATTTGCTGGCAATGTGGGCAATAGAGGAGGTGCTACAACAACAACGGTACACGGGGGTGTACTCGGTTTTCTTTGTAGTGCCGAAATCGAACGGCAAATTCAGGCCAGTATTGAATCTAAGATATCTCAATCGGTTTGTGGAGTACCGCAAGTTCAGGATGGAAACCTTGCAGACTATAAGGGAGAACTTGCTTCCGGGGGACTATATGGCATCTATAGATCTCAAGGAGGCTTACCTACATGTACCAATGTCCATCCGCGATCGGAGATTTCTCAGATTCAATTACAAGGAGGGTCATTTCCAATTCCAATTACCGTTCGGACTGGTCTCTGCACCGAGGGTGTTCACCAAGGTGCTAATCCCGCTAATAGCTTTCCTGAGGGTGCGAGGGGTGAGCCTTCACCCCTACCTAGACGACATCCTGTTGAAGGCACATTCACAGGACAAGCTAGAAAGGGACTTAGCGTTGACAATACAAACCCTGTCAGATTATGGTTTCCTTATAAATACAGAGAAAAGTGTGCTGACTCCTACGCGAGTGATAACGCACCTAGGAGCAGTAATAGACACGGCAAAGGGGAAACTGTTTCTTTCAAGAGAGCGGCTGATAAATCTGCGACAAGCAGCCTGCAGCCTGAGGAGGAACAGTTCTATGAACTTGATGGCACTAGCGAAAGTGCTGGGACTCCTAATTTCCGCGACACAGTTAGTGGAATGGGGGAGCTTCCATGTGAAACCACTACAGAGGCTGCTAATGGGACATCAGTTGGCCATAGCAGCCAAGAAGCATTACTCAGTGGAAGTGCCTCGCCACATCCAAAAGGGAATGTCTTGGTGGCTGCGAGAGAGCAATGTGAACGTAGGAGTTCCTTTCCACAAAGAGGATATGATCCATATCACCACGGACGCGAGCCTATCCGGATGGGGGGCCCATTGCAAAGGCTTCGCGGTCCAGGGGTGTTGGACAGCCTGGGACAGACGTTTCAACATCAACTACCTGGAGATGAAGGCAGTCAGGTTGGCGCTGCAAAGGTGTCGTCATTTGCTGAAAGATCAACATGTGAAAGTGTTTACAGACAACATGACAGTGAAAGCATACATTTGCAAACAGGGCGGATTGCACTCAGCGCCACTGGTCTTGGAGTCGACACGGCTGTTCAACTGGGCCCAGCGGAATGTGAAATCCATCACGGTAGTGCATCTCAAGGGAGAATTGAACACACAAGCGGACTTCTTAAGCAGGAACTGGCTGCATCCAGGGGAGTGGTCCCTGAACATCGAAGTTTTCCACGACATAGAAAGGCGTTTTGGTCCATTACAGGTGGACTTATTTGCCTCTGGAAGCAACTCCAAATTAAAAAGGTATTTTTCCATTTCTGGAGAGAAAGGAGCAGAGGCGCACGATGCACTATCAGCACGATGGCCTTGGGGAACTCACTATGCCTTTCCGTCAATACAGATACTACAAAGAGTTCTGGTGAAGGTCCGCCAGGAAAGAGCATTGGTGGTACTGGTGGCTCCGCACTGGCCAAGGAGACCCTGGTTCCCCTTGCTACTAGAATTAGCGCAGGGGGGTCCATGGAAGCTACCCGTGAGGAAGGATCTATTACATCAGGGACCTGTGAATTATCCCGATCCGGAATGGCTAAATCTGGCCGCGTGGCAATTGAAAAGCAGTTGCTAATGCAGCACGGATATACAGATAGTGTGGTCAGAACTATTATGGGTTCCCGTAGGGAAGCCACGCAGAAGGTATATGACACGACCTGGAAGACGTTTTGTAGATGGTGTGAGGAAAAGACCATCCCGGTAGCGCAAGCACAAGTGTCGCAAATTCTACAATTTCTACAAGACGGGCTAGAGAAAGGTTACCGCCCCAATACTTTAAAGAGGCAGGTGGCGGCCCTGTCGTCAATCTTGGCGGAAGATGGGGCCTCGAATACGAGACACCCGCACATCAAGCGATTCCTCAGAGGAGCTACCTTGTCATCGTTCCCAACTGTTCATAGGTTCCCTTCCTGGGACTTAAATCTAGTACTCAATGCCTTGGTGGGGCCTCCGTTCGAACCAATGAAGGAAACATCCATGAGGCTTAAGTCGTTTAAGACAGCTTTCCTGCTAGCCATAACTTCGGCTAGAAGAGTGTCGGAGTTGGCGGCATTGTCAATGAACGATAACTTGTGCAAGTTTGAGCAGGATAAGCTCACATTGACATTTGATCCATCCTTTCTACCTAAATGCGTGTCCTCCACAACTAGACAGCAAACAATCCATTTACCAACATTCTGCCCAAACCCAGTGCATCCTTTGGAGAAACGGTGGCACAAGTTGGATGTCAGGAGAGCGGTGAAAATATATTTGAACAGGACCAAGGAGTTCCACCACTCAGAGGCGTTGCTGGTGTCCTTCCAGCCGAAAACGCTGGGGCAGAGAGCAAGTAAATCAGTCATTGCAGGCTGGATCAAAACTTGCATACATATATGTTACGATTATGCACAACAGCCTCGACCACAAAATGTCTGGCCTCATTCAACAAGATCAATGGCAGCTTCAGTAGCTTATAGCACCTCTACCTCGCTGGAGGACATATGTGAGGCGGCTGGATGGAAAGAGCCTACAACCTTTGTGAAACATTATAAGCTGGATAAGTACAAATCGGCGCAAGCAGCATTTGGGTGTCGGGTGCTTCAAGCTGTAATGTAAATCCCTCCCATGAGTCAGCTTGGGGAAGTCCCATGTGTGATGGATTGATCCTCCTGTCAGCCCGAGAATGAAGAGTTGGTACTTACGTGAACATTCATTCTGGGATGACAGGAGGAGCAATCCATGCCCACCACTGACAGAGAGAAGACAAGGAGGTAGTTAAGGTCAACAGCAAGGAGTGGTGGCGACAGAAGGGGACACTCAGATACGCTAGAGAAAAGGAAACTGGCCGGAGAGGGCAGGGAGTCAGTTAAACGGCTTTTTCTGTCCGTTTGGCTCGTGAACGGCTCCTGCGTAGGCTGGCGCGAGGATCGAACCCATGCGTGATGGACTGATCCTCCTGTCAGCCCGAGAATGAGATTTTGCAACAGATCACAAACTACAAACTACCACCTACATCCAATTGTTAGTCCCAAATGGAGTAAACCTACTGAATTAAAGGAATTACCAGGTTCCCACTCATTCAATGGGTCTATTCTATTTGGGTTGTACAATCGGATTTAAGCCTATGCGTGGCTTTGATTTAAAAATTCAAAAATTTAAGATATAATTTAGAAATATCTCAAAAAATTAGAGATACATAGATATAGCCATATAGATATATATAAATTCTCATACACATCTGTTAAATATATTCGTTTGAAAATATGGCTCAGGTAGTACATATCTTTTGCTTTATAGTTTCAAGAACATCTATAGCACAAACTAATCAAAAATGATGACAATGGTGTTCAAATACTAATTTCTCTTTACCATAGTCTTAATGTGAAGCTCAGTTGAAGTTGTACTTCGTGACTGGCTAATTTCCAGAGCCATGTTCAAAGTGAAAGTACCCCTCATTCCACTCCAGACAATAACAGCACCCCAACGCCAATTGAATCCATAGCCAAGACGACTCAAAAAAGGGCTCAATGTCAAAATAACTAAAGCTCTGGGTAAATGAAAGAAGTAAATAGAAGAAAATAGATTAATGTACACTGAAAATACATATTGAAAATATCATGCAATGTGTTAAAAACAACAAAAAGTGAACAAGGCAAATATTTGATGGACAACAGATCCAAATTATAAATACACCTCATGTAAAACAAAAGATGGGACTAATAATGATATCATCATCATCATCATCACTTTGTAGCTTGTAGTAGCATGGCCAAAACAGGGAAAACACTTAAACAGATGCCTTGCTATGAGAAGCTGGTATCTATTTGCTTGTATTTCAAGAAAAAAACATCACATTGTTAATTCTAAGATGATTTGGTTAAATACATACTTCCTGCAAATAATCTGCAAATCACAGTACACCCTATGTCCAAAATCACCCTGATCTTTTTATGGATTTTTTTACTTTATAGTGTTTCCAAAAAAAAACACACACACACACACACACACACTAGGATAAGGGACTGTACAACTTTTCAAAGTTCCTGTAGTTCCTGTAGTCCAGTTCAAAATCACGGGGACCTAAATCTGTTCTTTCAAATGAAAGGAAAGCCATCTGACTGAAGAGGCAGTGAAAATTAGTAAACTGCCAAAGAACAGCCTAAATGGAAGTTTTTAAAAAGGGCTCCACATAATTTACTGTAGTAAGAATACCAGGTTAAATCTGGAACATACTTACGTATTCCACAGTATCTTGTGCTACATCTATGAAAGTAAATTAAATACAAACTCCAGACAATACACTACATTTGATAGTTGCTTGATTTAACTTTAAAGAGTGAAATCGAGCAATTAGTCCAAATGAGAGGAGGCCCACTAAATCAAGGTACCTTATCAAGTTCACACAGATTCAATGATTTCACTATCTAAACAGCTTTAAAAAGTAAAATTAAGGAAGTCATCTGCATTGCTGTTCATGCATCCTATATATTAACAGCAAACTAACCAAAAGAGATGTCATTCATCATTCAGTCCTAGTGGTGAAACAAACCAAAAGAGATGGAGTAAGGTTTTGCTAGACCTCTCATCATCTCACAGTATTTTTCCCCATGGCATTTAGCTTGTCTGGGCTTAGGTGACAGTGTTATTGGAAAGACTGGAGCCAATATAACATAATTTCTAAGCAGTCTCAAAAGACAGTGCTGAGAGATTTCCATTTTGTGTCATGGCCAAAGTGATGATATTAACATTTAAAGCCTTAAATGATTTGGGGCCAAGCCATTTGAATAACTATCTTCCCCCATTATCAGCCTGCTTGCAATCTGAGGTAATCACAGAATCAGGAAAGGACACCAAGGATCATTGAATCCAGCTCTGCCAAGTGCAGGAATCTACTGCTAAAGCAGAAGCAGAACCAGTAACTACCAAGGTACAGAGTTGCCTTTTACATTTCCTGGTCATATGCTACCATCATCCATTTTGAGACTATATGACATGCTAAAACAATCAGGCAGGTGGTCATCTGATATTCATCTTGTTGAATAAATTTTTTAATCAGGATTTTTAAGTATCACTATAAAGAACACACAACAATCATGTTCCTTCCTGGAAACAAGTACAGAACAAGTTGGAGAACTGGAAAAGGTTAGATTTGTCCCTATTGGGTAGGGCTTCATTGGTCAAAATGAGTGCTCTTCCTATAACGTTGTTCTTATATCAAATGATCCCAATCGCTGTCCCCAACAAATGGTTTGAGGGCTGCAAAAAAGCCCTTCAAAATTTTTTATGAAGTGGGAAAAAACCGAGAGTCAAATTTAAAGTAATGATTGATTCTCAAGAAAGAGGAGGATTTGTTGTACCTGATTTAAGATTGTATTATGTGGCAGCCTGTCTAGTTTGGATAAGACCGTGGATATTGTTGGACAATAGAAGGCTTCTAATGTTGGCGGGACATGAGTTATATTTTGGCTGGCATGCTTGCTTATGGTATGGCAAAGCCAATGTACAGAAGTTATTTCTCAATCACACAATTCGGAAATCACTGTATAAAATATGGATCAAGTATAAAATCTTTCTCTGTCCAAAATTGCCATCGTTGGTTTTCCCAGCTGAAGCCCTGTCAATAAGAGGGCTAAGAAGGGAAGGTGAATGGGTGACTTATAGAGAGATAGTGCACCGAAAAGAGGAACAAATATTGTTGAAAGACCAGTTGCTGCTGAAAAAGGAAGGATATAATATACAGTGGTTTCCCTATTTACAAATTAAAGAAAGATTTAGGAAGACCATGGAAACAGGAGGTATTGATCTGGAGGTTAAAGAGTTTGAAAGTTTGCTTTGTAAAGGAGAAAAGCATCTGTTATCAAAGCTGTATACTTTGTTGTTAACGTATGAACTTGCCCATGAATCTGTCAAAGAGTATATGGTAAAACGGCCTAAAGCAGCGGCTCTCAACCTGTGGGTCATGACCCCTTTGGGGGTTGAATGACCCTTTCACAGGGGTCGCCGCTCCTCTATCCCGCCCCACCCCCTTTTGAAACAAGGTCACTGATCCTACTGCCAAAAGCCAGTCACCGCTGTTATTTGGCAACCTCACAGCCAATGGGAGGGCTGCTTCTGAGACCCCGCGCTGGGAGGAGGGGAGAGGAAGCGGCTGTTGCTCCGGGTGGGGGGTTGCGCCGTTAGAGGAGTGCCACCTCCTCCCCCTCACCGCCGCCGCCACCCCGCCAGCGGCCTTTCTCACTTGGGCCGCCTCCTCCTCTTGCTCCTCGGCGCAGCAGCCGAGCACGGGCGGGCGGGCTCTGAAGTAGGACACAGTGCCATCTTTCTCTCCCCCCATGGAGCTGCCAAGGCGAGCGAGCAGGCGCTGGGTAGGAAAGGAGGGCGGCTGAGCCCGTGCCTGGAGCAAGGCCCTGCAGCGGAAATGAGGCCGCAGGCGAGCGGGGAAGCTCCGGGCGCCCCGCAACGGGAGGAGGGATTGCGCTTTGCGCAGAGAGGGGAGAGCCTGGTTGGTGCCGCCTCTTGCCTGGCTCACCCCCTCTCTCCCTCCAGGCTCTCGGTGCCAGCAGCACCATTCGCCATGAGCATCTTGTGTTGCCTTTCCCACCCATGCTTTGGGCGAGCGGCGGAGAGGCAGAAGGAGACATGTCACCCACCCTCGCGCTGGGTTTGCTATCACGGGAGCGTGGGGAGGAGGGCCCTGAGCCCCCGGGCCCCCTCCCTCGCCCCCACCCCTGCGTGCACACCGAGCACAACTGCCAGCTTCCAGGGCTGCCATTTTGTCACCGGTGTCACTGACTCAGGAGGGGGGCAGAAAGCTGCAAAAACGCCCCGCTCGGGTGCTGTCTGCACAGGCATTGGGCAGGGAGGGGGGCAGGGTCGTTGCAGTTACTTGCCCTCTCCCCATTTGCCCACCCACCTACCCTCCTACCCAAGGTAGGTCCACCTTAGAGACAACATAAGTCAGGAACAACTTGAAGGCACACACAAGAAGCTTATGTAGTCCCCCAAGATGTAATTAGAAATAAATATTTCACGATATATAATTACATATTGTTTTTGTGATTAATCACTATGCTTTAATTATGTTCAATTTGTAACAATGCAAATACGTCCTGCATATCAGATATTTACATTATGATTCATAACGGTAGCAAAATTAGTTATGAAGTAGCAACGAAAATAATTTTATGGTTGGGGGTCACCACAACATGAGGAACTGTATTAAGGGGCCGCGGCATTAGGAAGGTTGAGAACCACTGACTTAGAGTATAGCTAACCTTAAGCCCCTGATTTATTTTTGAAGACACAGGAGTTCTAGGAAATATTTCAGCCACTGATGAAGACCTAAGGTCAAAATGCATTTGGCTGTAGAGAAAGGTGGACTGTCATTGAACAGATATCAGTCGACTTCATTCTTCCCTACCAAGTGGTTTACTACAGCCGTCTGCCTTTTGAAGGACTCGTATATCATTTGAAAATTTAATTCTTCTCCATCCACTGTCTTCCAAAACTCTTTTGTATTTCAAGGGACTGGAGGTCTCCCCACAGGACTTTGGTTCATTTTACTATATGCACCCAAAGTCACCCAGTGGGTTTCCACGCTTGAGCTGGGAATAGAATCCTGGTCTCTAGGTTTGTAGTCCAGTACTCAAACCACTAAATCAGGCTGACTCTAATGATATTCTGTACTGCTAAAAATACAAAAAATGGGTCCTAGAACAAATCAAGCCTGAACTTTCCCCAGAAACCAAGGTGACTAAGCTAAAACTGTCATACTTTGGCCATGTCATTAGAAGGCATGACTCACTAGAAAAGATAATAATGCTTGATATGACAGATGGTAGTAAGAAAAGGGGAAGACCACAGTACAAATGGGTAGGTTCAATCAGGAAAGCCATGGCCCCTGAATCTGTAAGATCTGAGCAGAGCTGTTGATGATTTAGAAGTCTTTCACTCATAAGGTCACCGTAAGTCAAAGTCAAACTGACAGCAGTGCCATCAGTATGCTGATAACTCCATTCTCTACTTCTCTTCATTGTCAGAATCAGCTGGGTTATGCAGGTACTGGCATAATGTCTGGATAGTGTAATGGAGTTAGATGAAGGCCAAAAAACTGAAGCTGAATCTTGGTGAGATAGAGATTCTGTGTACTAGTGATTCTTAGGATAAGTTACCTGGATAAATTACCTAATTTGGATGAGGTTGCTCTCCTCTTGAAAGAGCTTGGGATTAGTCCTAAGCCATCTGATACTGGAGGTACCTTAAAATGACTGTTCATGGTAAATAGCAGTGCGTCATTTCTTTCAACAGCTCATTACTTTGCTTGTTACTTTTCCATTACTTTAAAAACATTAATTACAATCTATGCATATCTACTCAAAAGTAGTTTTGCTAAATTCTATGGGGCTTACATCCATAGAGTAATTTCCCAGCCTGAAAATATTTTAACTAGGTAATCCATGTAAATAGGGGAGCTACTTTTAACCAAGACAAGAAGAAGAGAAAAACAATTCTTACCGTACAAGATTCAATGAAAGGTATATTGTTATAATATAAAAAAAAGCACGAGTATTGATATATGGAAACGTTTTTTGAGCAATCACAATTCCCATTATAAGGTAGATCATAATGTGAGCCAAAAATGTCAGCATTGCCCAGAACCTGTATTTAAAAAAAAACCTTGTTAAACCACACTGAGGGAGAGAGTAATCATTATTTACCACAGAAAACAGCAGCACGGTGAAGAACAAAAACTTTCTCTCCTTCCTCCCACCAACCTATATCTTCTAAACCAGCTTCTGTTTTAAACACTTAAATTCTATGAATGTTCTGTCAACAATAAACTTTAAATTAAATCTTACACAAACTGAATTAGGAAGAAAAGAAAAGAAATTGTCTTTGATGCTGCAGGTGATCTTTCTTATAATGTATAATTTAGGATTATTTTATATATATATATATATATATATATATATATATTTTATTATGATTAGTAGCCACTGATACCCTTATCTTTAAAGTAATCCAATATTTCCACTGACTTGACCTAGGATTAGAAGACAGTAATCAATTAAATATATAGTACTTACAAAGTATATTTAATATATATATATAAAGTTTAAGGAATAGAATGTGAAGAATACGGGATACTGATATGGGATAACGTGGTATTTTAAAAAATATAAAGGGAAACTGTAACATCTGTAAATAATTCTATATGTTCTCTGTACAAATTATGTATAAAATTTCTTATTGTTTTTTCGTTTTTTATTTCTATTTATTGCATCTCTTTTAATAGTACACAATAAAAATTTGAAAAAAAGAAGAAGATAGCAATCAACTTAAAACTTGAAACATTTCCACTGCATAGACTGTACAGATACAGTTGGGTAAGATAAATAAGTTTTAAATTATTATAACTACTACAGAAAAGACTTTCATGTGGGCACTGTTTTATTTGATTAGATCAATGTCTTCCTCTCTTTCTGATCAACTATATGGCCCTGTTGTCTCATACAGGTCAATACACTTGCAGTGGAAATATGCTACTCTACTAGTTCCTTTGCAAATTGATTCAAGATGTGGATTAATTCTTTGCTAAATACTGCATTCTCTCTTGCTACTACATATCCCCCCCCAAGTTATGCATAAAAATAAGGGAACATTAGGAAAGGAAACACACACACATAAGCATCTTTCAAACCATAAATTTACCCTTTTACATTGCTTTCCAAAGCAAAGACACTGGTGGGGGAGTATAGCTGCCATTACTTAAACTATTTGTTGTTGCTATATGCTCTTCAGTTGGCTTTGATTTATGGTAATCCTACATAGGGGAGACCCACAAACAATCCTGTTATTAATGGCCCTGCTGAGGTCTTGCAAGCTAAAGACCATTGCTTCCTTTATTGAATCAGTCCAGCTAGACTCTTTTGAGCATTTCCAGTCTGTGGACCTTTTTCCCCCCCAATATTTTTTGGCAAGTTTCTTTTAGAATTTGGATAGACCCATCTCTTCAGTTTGAAAAGGCCATGACTGGTATGCTACATCTTTGTCATATTTCTTTTTTTCCAAATGCTTTAAGAACAGCTTCTACTTCACTTTCTAAAATTGTAGGTTCCTCCTTAAACAAAAGTACTTCTTTTAAAGAAGTCTGTCATCCTTTTGCCTCTTCCAAATAGCTGTTCAGTGTACTGCTTCCATCTTCTATTTTGTGTTGTTCCGCTGATGATCATTTAGCAGAACAGATTGCTCATCAGTAACTGTGGTTCTTCAAGTGGTCATCTGTGCCTTCACACAATGGGTTTTGCACCTGTGCAGAGGTCCATCAGAATGCTCCAGAGCTGAGTAGCTTGGCTGGAGTCCCACTCTCTACCATGTACCACACGTGCTCAAGCCTGCCAAGCTACTTAGTTTCAAAGTCCCTCAAAAGCAGGAACCTGAAACAGGTGAGGTAGAGTGGGTTTGTGTGAAGGCACAAGATGACCACTTGAAGAACCACAGTTACAGGTGAGCAATCTGTTCTTCGTAGTCTCTGTTGTTACTGCAGGTTAGACCTCCTTGGAGATAGCATAAAGATATCATTTTGATATCAATAATTTGGCTCTCTTCCACCACCCCTCTCCACGTGGTTGAGAGGCCCCCGGACAGGCACAGAACTAGACTCGGCCATCAAACGCTGCAATATCCCAAGACAATATAGGCAGGCCAGAAATAGCCAGATCACTGCTTTAGGAGATCTCTCTGCAAACACCCTCATTATGTATGCACGCTGCTAACAAAGAACTCCCTGCCCTGAGCAGGCAACTTGGCAAGCTGGGTACTCAAATGTCAAGCACTGAGCATTTGTATACTGTCTACCTCTTTGTCAATTCGGACGTAACTCAATCATGCTAAATTCTTTCCAAAGCTTTGTCTTGCGCCCGAAACTCATTGTTTTCCCCAAGTACGGAATAGCCTACAGTTACATTTCTCCCTATAAAAACCCCTGATTCCAAGACCTTCCTCGGATCGCTCCGGACTTCCATCCAGCCTTGCTGCCACTTTGCTTGGCGAGCTGTCCCCTCAGTCCCACGTACTGGGACTCCATACCAACGAACTCAATCTTCAGACCTCTCCAGGCTTCAGGACAGGTGTCGTATCACCCAATTCAACTATCCCTCTCAAAATCCCTCTATACCACTCCAACCTTTATTTTTCTTAGTTACTTGTGTGAGTGTGTTGCATAAACTGTTTGTCTGTATTTAATAAAAATCTCAATTACTCTTAAACTTGGTGTGCTCCTTGGCTTGGCCTGACCCCGTAGACATTGGGTAAAAGATTCTGCTGCACTGCCCTGCCTCTCGCATCGCTAACTTGTGCTCTAGCTAATTTCCCCAAACCTAGTTAATTGAGAGCGCATATAGTTGTCCCTCCCGGGACCCCCAGTAAACAGGGTAACACTGTACCCCACACAATGGGTGATTAGAAAACTTACCCCAAAAAGGAGGGAAAGGCAAGTTGCTGCAAGATAGAAGATAGGACAGCCCTCCCTAAGAGAACATCCCTCCTAGCTCTGCAGTCCAGTCTGCAATGGTGTATGAAGGACAATGGCTGTAACCAAGTCGTGGCTTTGCAGAGTTCTTGCACAGAGACTCCTCAGGGAGCAGCAGCCAAGGATGACACAGCCCTGGTAGAGTGGGCCCAGACAGATACAGGTATTGGTTGTTTTGCTAGCTTGTAGGAGAGACAAGGACAGGTTACTTAACTGTAACTGGAATTCTTCGAGTGCTCATCTGTGAACTTACACAAATGGGTCATCTATACCTGCACAGTGCTGTCCTCGGAACATTCTAGAGCAGTCAAGCCTAGCTTTTTGGTGGGAACCCCACTCCCTTCCTCTGAGGCTATACAAGGCTGCCTGCTGCCATTGTCGCTAGTTCCTTGACTGCTGCAGCAGTCTTGGAATGAAGGACACAGCAGGACATGAAGAGAGGAGGTAGGGCGGGGTTGTATGAGTCCACAGATGACCACTCAAAGAACTTCAGTTACAGGTAAGCAACCTGTCCTCCTCCTTCATGGTCTCAGTGATTTACATAAATGGGAGACAAGCAAGTTATCAATGTAGGAGTTGAGAGTGTCATGCAACAATGACCATAAAGAAGTGACAAACCATCATATCAAATATGAACATTAAGTCATGAGGCAATCATGGCCTAAAACAAGGTCAGTTTTATTGCAATAGAATGCAAAACATCAATAACGGGAAATTTATTGGAATGTCAAACATTCAAGTGCAAATACTCAAGTGCAAATCACTGAATAGAAAAAAATAATACAGCCTTCTCAAACATAGCATTGTTAGTAGCCTTTTGGTCAACCCTATAGTGTGAAATAAAGGTTGTAGGATGAGATCATGTGGCAGCCCTACAGATCTCATGTAAAGTGGACTTCCCACAGGAAGGCAACAGATGTTGACAATGCTCTCGTGGAATCGCTTCTTAGCTGAGTTGGAGGTTCCCTCCCAGCGAGTTCATATGCAAGTCTAATGGCAGAAGCCATCCATTTAGACAGTCTTTGGGATGATACCGGGAGTCCTTTTTTGGTCAAGGAATAGCATAGAAAAAGTCTTTGAGATTTTCTGTACTCCACTGTACGCTGCATACAGAATGCAAGTGCACATCTAACATCCAAGGAATGGAAACTACACTCTAAGTCAGTGGAAGAGTTAGGCATCAAAGAAGGCAGTATAATGTCCTGGTTGAGGTGGAAAGCGAAAACCAGTTTTGGTAGAAAGATGATATCAGGCCGAGGACAACTTTCTCCTGATGAAATCGTTGTTATGGGTAGTCAACATGGAGGGCACACAGTTCACTCGCTTGTCTGGCAGAGGTGATGGCAATGAGGAAAGCAGTCTTCCAAGAAAGGAGTCAGAAATTGCATGTGGTCATTGGTTCAAAGGGCTGCTTGCAAAGTGAGGTGAGGACAAGAGGTAAGTTCCACCCTAGAGTTGGTTGGCTGAGCGGAGGGTGGAAATATTTGTACCCCTTGAGGTAATTCTTGACAAAGGGATGAAGAAAGCAGGAAGGCTTGCCCTGATGTTGTAGTTGCAATTAAATTGTTGATAGGTAACAGCGGACCAAAGTAAGAAACAGTCCTTTAGCTAGTAAGGAAGAGAGGAGTTCTAGGAGATCAACAGTATGGAACGTGTCGATATCGAGGTGCCACTGTCGAAGGAACTGAATACACTTTGACCAATTATAAGAACAGGAATGCACAGTGCTTGGTTTGTGTGCAGTTGCCATGACTCTTCAAACAGATTCAGCAAATGAAGCTAGTGGAGTAGGTTCCATCCTGTCAGCTTCAGGTTGGCAACATCTGAATAGTGGATGGTACCGTTGCGCATGGTGAGGAGGTCTGGTTTGGGTGGAAGCTTTCAATACTAATGGTTGGATATGAGTAGGAGTGGAGCGAGCCATGGAGTGAGTAGGAGTGGAGCGAGCTTAGTTGCCTGCATAGCCACAATCTGCAGGAGGAGAAAAGACATCAAACCTATAGCTTTAGCCATATGCAAGAGAGTATCTGTAAATTGTCTGATGTTTTCTGGCTGAGTATCAGGCATGGTTGTTAGTACAGATGTAGGTGGAGACAGCATAGATGTTTGAGCAGAGTCATGAGAGGAAGCATCTGAATCACACTCAGAAGATTCAGAAGACTTCAGGAGGTTGAGATACCAATGATTGAGACTGATGAGCAGGCACCGGTGGTGGAAGTGACGAGACAATGGGCTGCAATACAGAAGCAGTGACTGACATAGATATGGCGAGCTGAAGTAGTGATATAAGGTGGCAAACAGAGAGGCCAGGAGAGTGTTGCTGTAGTGTGTGGAGATGGTGAAACTGGATCCTATCAATGTTGCAAGGATTTGGCTCAAGGTGGAAGCAGAGGTGGACTTGGTGACTTGCAAGCCACAATCTCAAGAAGCAGTACCAGCAGTGGAGGTGAAGCATGGGCCAGAGATTGCTGTTGATGACCTCCTCCAACTGGCGGGACCGACAGGATGGAAATTGTGCAGCATACAGTCTAGCTCAATGAGGTGTTCATGACTGGGATTGATAATAAGACTGTGATTGGGACCAATGCCTTGCCCAATGCAATCAACACCAAGGTGAAGCAGATCTTGACTGCAATCAGGAATGGTGCCAATGAG